>PVJC01021334.1:0-13897 GCA_004026665.1 Murina feae | reverse complement strand
GTCTAGTGAGAAGTCGTCTAAGGAACAGGAAAACATACTAACAGATAAAAAATTAACGTAATTTCAGATAATGATCAGTGTAGTAGAAATAAAACAGGGTCCTGGGCTAGCAGAGAGCACACTGAGGCATGTAGGTGGAAAGAAAACTCCAAACACGGGGCTGGGGGAGGCTTTTCCGGAGAGCTGGAGCGTGAATGAGAAGTGAAGGGCAAGCAGAGGCCAGCCTTCGCTCGGAAAGCGAGGGAAAGGACAGGAGCAGTGTGGCATGTTTCAGAAAGCAGAGGACCAGTGAAGAAGAAATGCAGAGGATGCAGTGGCTTACGGGGCCAGCCAGGGCGGGGACGGGGACGAGACGTGGCACAACTGGATGGTAAAATTGGTGATCGGGTCAGACAGGAAGGCAAGCAGTTCACAGAGGACGTGGTCGGCCATGATAATAGAGTCCGGACATTAACCAAACAGGACATCCACGGGAGGAGGCCAAGGAGCAGGGGGATAGGATTTGGTTTTTTGGGGGGCAAATCATTTGACAATTAAAAATAAAAGTGTTCCTATTTCGTAAGGTAATGTTTTAAATGTAATAACTAATCACCTAGACAAACTACTCAGAAATTCTTTCAAAGTGGCCTTAAAGCTTTGATGGGACCATGAAGCCCATTGAGTATGTCACTAAAACCCCTTCTTAGAAAAAATGTTGAATGCACATAATTCTGCATAACATGGCTGGATACTTTAAAACCCTTCCAAGCCTATGAATCCCAGGCTAAAACTTCCTATTCAATATGCAATAGCTAATTTTTCTTTCTTAGAATAATTAAGAATAACATGCAGTCAACATGCTTCACCTCTTTTAACACCTAAGAGAGCATTTCTCAACATTAAGAACACTGGTATTGCTCTGGCCTGTTTTGCTCAGTGGGTAGAGCATCGGCCTGCGGACTGAATGGTCTCAGGTTCAATTCCGGTCAAGGGCATGTACCTTGGTTGTGGGCACATCCCCAATAGGGGGTGTGCAGGAGGCAGCTGATCGATGTTTCTCTCTCTTCGATGTTTCTAACTCTCTATCCCTCTCCCTTCCTCTCTGTAGAAAATCAATGGAATATAAAAAAATAATAATAAATTTTAAAAAAGAACCAGTTTAGAAAAAACAATCCCCAAAGATCTTTCTTAGTAACCTCCCACACCTGAAAATTCTTCCATTTTCTTCAAAATGGAAACTTCCAAATCAAGAGTGGAAAAACATGAAAGTGAATGTTAGACTAACCGGTCCAGTCACTCCATGTCAAATTTAAACTCTTCCTTTAATGTGATTGCCAAAGCCAAGTACTAATCAAGAAGCTGCAGTCTAGCTGACCAAACAGCTGATTTTACTTTCCATTTATAAGGGCTGCTGATCTGAATTATTTTTATAATCTGCCTTTTTTTTTTTCATTTGTCAGCGCTAATTTTCTGCAATGTATAATTAGACACTTTTCGAATGCAGCTTACCCATATGCAAAATAAGTCATCAGTTCAAAAACACATGGAGTAATGGAAACAAAGAAACAAGTAAAAATACCACAGGGAAAAAAAGCATTGAGAAGGAAGTATTAAATAATCTATATTAGAGAGAGAGAAAGAGAGAGAGAGAGAGAGAACAGAGAACCAAGTTAATAAACTTTAGAAAGCAGCTCATGGTTACTCAAAAAGACCTAAATACTATCAAAGCAATTTGCATTTGATATTATATCACCTTAAATCTATTTTACTGAATAACTGAGAAATGTATCAGACTTTGCAATTGTGCAAAAGAAAGCACTTGTGTTCTCGTTTCCATGATATAGCAAAGGTGCTGACCATTATTAACTACCACATGGACTATAGTACTACTGGACTCCCATCGGTAATGTGCCATCACAGCAGGATCGCTAAAATGCTTCTTTTCTCTGAAAGACTTTTTTTTCTGAAAAAGTTTTTGTAATTATATCTATAATGATTCTTCCTTATTCCTTAAGACTAGATAGATGATGATGATGCTAGATAGATGATGATGATAGATGATAGATAGATAGATAGATAGATAGATAGATAGACAGACAGACAGACAGACAGAGTTTTGTTCCTATAAATGTATGTATAAGGGACTAGGTCATGTTCTCATGGCACCTTTCCGGGAAGTTTTACCAATCACTGCTGAAATGACCACCAGCCCCCCTCCCTGATCACTTATTGTGAGAACCACTTCAGGTTTTGGAGCAAGTGCTTTCACACAATATTCCACTTATACTATCAACAACACAGCACCTTGCACAATTCATCTTGCTGATATTCAGCCGGTAGTATTAGCTGAGACCCAACTGTCCTTTGGCACTCTGATCATAAAACTCAGAAAAATAATACATCTCAAAGGATTTCTAGAAAGGATCAAATTGTCCTAAATCTAAATTCAAATGCAAGTGGTCCAGATTCTAATACTACAGCAGCTGTACTAATTTTCATGGCTAACACTGGATAACATGTTTATTGTAAAACTATTCTGGTTCTCTTTCTCTCTCTCTCTCTCTCTCTCTCTCTCTCCCTCCCTCCCTCCCTCCCTCCCTCCCTCCTTCCCTCCCTCCCTCTTCCCATCTTTCTTCTAAGAACATTTATCCTATCATGTTCAAACTCAAAAGTGATCTATAGTATCATTCTGTAAACTATTTAACTCAAATATTTTTAAGATGATTTTAATGTGTCAAGAATTTAGTGTTTCCGATGATCAAAATACAAAGAAATATCCTAATAACCCAATCACGAGGAAGATTACAGTTCATCAGATTATTCATTAACCACAGACCTATTTAAAAAAACAAAGTTCTCCCACGGTGCCAACCGAGGTACTCCCGAATACTGACATATCTAAACTGTGTATTAGGCCTTTTCTGACCTAAGCTTCTTATAATCTACAATATCCAAATACTTGGAGCTGAAACTGTGGATTAACTTATTATAATTTTCCCCTCAAGAAATCTCTATCACTCCATAAAAAATAATTTTTAAATACTAAAGTTTGACCAGTTTATTGCTGTGATTATTTTACATTACAAGATAACATATGCAAAAGTCATTCTACATTGCAAAGGACCATATAAAATACCATAGCTATTCAATAAGCATATGGCCTTGCTTTTCGTGACAAATTATGTCAGGACATTAAATAGAACAGGAAGATAGCCACACATTTCTGTGTGTAGGCTGAATCTCCATGCCTTTGCATGACTACCAAATGTTAGGGCTCGGATCTAAAAGAGAAAGAACGAAATATTAATAACGTCCCACCTTGTGGGAGTGCGGCATTACTTAACACTACACAGGAGCCGACCTTTTTGTCCTTCAGGCTTGCCTACCAGGCCCCATCTTCTATCGCAAAAGCCAAATCATCTGATCCCAAACTAACTGTCAACTGCCTGTGATGGTGGGGAAGCCAGACATCAATCAATCAGGTTTTATCAGACGCTCTCTTCGTTTCTCTGTTGTGCTCATCTTATCATCTGACCCAGTTGTAGCCCTGACTTCAGGAGCTTAAGCAACTTGATGACAAAATATGCGCCTGTTTATCCAAGATGCACGTTGTTAAAAAGTGGGGTGATATTTTTAACAGCTACCTCATATATTTGCAAATGAACTCCTGAATATTTCAGATCTGCACAGGCCCCATGTTGGTCAGTCTTGCCTGCCCTCGAAGACTGTTCTTGGCTGTGGGAGGCCCAATAAATTCAAAATATGCAAGAGGACTTAGGTACAAGTCAAATGTCTTTGGAAAACGTGGCTATTTATGTCAATATGGGCAGGAAGGTTATCAAAATGAGAATTTCAGGGTGTTACTTCAAGAAAAGAAAGAAGACCTCATTGATAAATGTGCACAATACAAATTCAGACAGTGTTATCCCAAAGAAGTAAAACTAACTCAGAAAATTAAAACCTTTTAATCAATTCAGACTGATTAGGGTCTTGAAGGAAAAAAAAAATGTTTAAACCATCAATGCTGTTGGCAAGTCCATTTTAGCTGGCCCCCTGCTATAATGATACACCGAATACACGCCAATACATAAACTAGTTTGGCAAGGAAACGTTTATGACAAAGATCATGAATTTGCATTTTTTATAGAAATATCTGTTACATGATTTTTAAACAAAAGTGAGAAGAGTAAAACACATATATTTTGTGACTACTCTATGGGAGCTTAACCCTAGACTTTTTTATTCGGGGAACAATTGGTAATAACTTCCATTATGTATAGAAGATTTCTATTAATAGGTAATATTATAAATGTCATCCATCTCTCACTAAAATCTTCACTTAACTATATTCTGAAAGGCTTCTACAAGCAGTATAAAATGTATCCACAATTTATTCACATAAATACATACCTTAATTATGTAAGTATGGGCTATAAAATAACAGAGTATTACAGTGATATATTTTGAGATAGGTAAAAACGCACATCATACAAATAATTTGTACACAGTGATAAAGTACAAAAAGAATTTGTACATTATTCCAAAACATTTCCACTGAATTCACTGGGTTTTATATGTATAAAAAAATGCCTTCGAACTTCTCAGCATGCAAAATAAACAAGAAGGCTTCTAATATATAACATTTTACATTTTGGAATCACTAGACATGGGAATCACTAGACATGGGAAACTAAATAAACTTCTACTTGTGATATACTCTCTTTTTTCCTTTTACACTATTGTACGAAATTTTTAAAACTCCATCTAAAAATTGTGAATACCAAATATGATAAAATGGCATAAATTGTTATCATTAAACTATAAATAATAAGACCTTTTAATTGAATAATCTTCAAAAATCACTTTTCCAAATTAGGTCATCTAAATGTTGTCAGCAAGAAAGAAATGGAAAATATTGAGTGTACTTAATTATTATTTTCTATTATTATTTGTTTTACTATTTTTAAAACTACTAATACATTATTTCTTTTAGCTACGTTTTTCAATAAACAAGAAATCTAACCTTCAGCTGAATTTGAAGATCTGTCAATTCACTATTTTTAATATATCCCTCAGTTTATTGCACGTTTGCACTAATTTCAGAATATACTACAATGAAGCAAATTCAAGTCTTTCTTAAAGAGAATACCATCTTCAATATTCCAAAGAATAAAACAGTAAGAAAATGTAAAGTTCCAGATAAATAGGCAATGAAGGACATATTTTTATCTCTACCACTAAACTTGTAATTAATTCTTCACTCTATTCAAGTTTAAAGACTTTTGCAAATTTTGTAATAAAAAAAGAATTTTAGAGCTTATGACTGAAAAATCTATGTCAAGTAACTCGCTTAAAATAAATCTTCTACATGTGACATTATATAGATGTCAACTGACTGAAAATTCTCTTTTATTGTCTTAATAAGAGATGCTCACCAAAGTTTTCCAAATGTAGATTAGAGCAATTCATATCTTCAAAGTAATTTACCAAAGGAAAAAAATCAACTGAAAAAGAATTAAACATATCTCCAATTAATGCCCATTTAATATTATTTTCGGTGCATATTAAAATTTAAGCAACCATTTTAAAATAGGTTTTTAATAGCCTGCAGAAATTCTATTAAGATGATATATATTTGTGGTAGCCTATATGTAAGCTATTATATCGAATATATATCTATGACAGTTGTTTATGATAAATCGGACACTAACAAAAGCCAAATCATGTATGCGAAAACATCAGACGAACACTATTCAACAACTTCTAGCAATTCAAAGGGGTGTATTTTCACAAATGCTCAGATAAAAATTAAGGTCTATTTAATATTAAATATTATACTAGTGCCTCTAATAAATATATTCTCTGTTTTACACCTGTGGGAATATTACCAGAATATTAAATAATAAATAGCATTGCCTTGCAGACTAAATAAAGACTTTACTTTCAACTATTACTTGGACAATGCCTGGAATGAATAAGCAATTAATCATATGGTATTGGTTATAGATACCAGGCACTTGACATTTATTTTTAAAATCTCCAAAATCATGAAATACATATATAGTTTCCCCATACACAAACATGATTAAGTTTATTTAGTGCCCACAAGCCTAAGACTACTGCAGGCACTATTTCTAAACCCAGTTTCTACTCTGTAGCATAACTTTTGAAAAAGAGTAAGATGAATTCCCAATAATACGATTTAGAAAAAAATGCTCATTTTAAGTGATCACTATATCTCAAGAATATCAACAAATTAGCATGCATTTTGTTTCCTGGCTTCAGCAACTTATGATCTTTTACTATCTTTGCAAATATTCTCCAAAGATAGCTATCCTTTCAGTTGCATTGCTTTAGGATTTCGCTTATTAGCAATGAATGTTTGTTAATATTAAAACATTCCCGTAAAAAATGTGTTCCTTGGAACTGAGTATTCACAGCAAATCTCTCTGGCCTCAGACGTGGGAATAGTCATCTCACATCCAACCTGAGGCATCAGGTGGATATTATAGTAACAGGCCAGCGAAGATGGGATGCAAGATAAAAAATGTTAGCCTCTCACTGTAACATCTGAACTCTTGACCAAAACAAATTCCACCTAGTAATTACCATATAGTCCTTTCTAGAAGTATATGTCAAAAGTATAAACTACTGAGGCTTTTAAAAAAATTCTGACGAGACAATTCTTCTCTACCTTTTTGTCATCTCAAAAAGACAGTCTGACAGTATGGTATGACACACTCCTAGACAAGCCTCTCGGCATTAATATTTAAATCTTACCTATCCCTTGTGATTGGAATTCAGCCTCTATTCGCAAACAAAAACTAAATCAATGTTCTTAGAGTTCAAACTAGATCCCTAAACAGTTTGCCACTCTCTATGCACAGATAAGATAAACTTTCTTTGACCCAAGAGATGAAGTTGCCATGACGATCAGAGAGTCCACTTTCTATATTGATATTTTGCTGATGTAACAACAAATAGAACCAGATCCTGGTGGTGATAATGGTGATTAATTAATACTAATATTGATCCCTACAAGCAAGAGACAAGGCTATTAACTTGAAGCCTGAAAAGTCAATTGTTACCTGTGGCAGAGATACTAGCAGCTGATTTGGAAGCATAATAAACAAATGTGCTATCTTTATGCTAATACCTTTAAAGAGATAGTTCTTTCTACAAGGCAAAATATTGCCATGTCTGAGCTTATTAATTTAATTGCCTTTCAGCTTTGAAAAATGTAACCTTATTGAATGATACATACTTACCCCTTTATCTATGGTGGAAACACATTCTCTGGTGACTAAAGTCAGGAACTTTGGCTGAATGAATTTTACACAGTGGCAGGCACTAAATGAGGGTTTCTAAAACACCTGCAGTATTCTTCTGACATGTCCTGTCAGTCCTTCGGAATTAGGACGGTAACGAAACCTGCAAGGGAACATGCCTTGCAGGGTCAGCATCCCAAAGTTAACATATGCACTCACACTTGGTAGTGAGCAAAGATTGCCTTAAGAAAAGGAGTCTTGAAAGGTATATTATATTCCCAAATAAACCTAATTTTAGACTCTTCTCACAATTCAGCCAAACATCAAAAAAGCTCCTCTCAAAAGTATCACTTTATGTAAAACGTGGATATATGCTATTTTGAAGGAAAGTACATTTGGGGAGGTGCTTTCCTAAAATGCAAGAATAAATTCAGTAATTTAGAATTAGTAGAATTAGTTGTTTCCTTTAATACCTTCATAGCAGAAGTGACATGTTGAAAGTGGGTAGTGACTACAAGGCAAACAGGTTCATATTCTGGATTTGCCTTGGTTATAGCAGAAGTGACATGTTGAAAGTGGGTAGTGACTACAAGGCAAACAGGTTCATATTCTGGATTTGCCTTGGTTATGGGGAAGAGCAAAAAAAAAAAAAAAAATGTGTTCGAAATCCAAACATCTAGTCTCAAACATCCCATTTTAGCAAACATATTACCTTTAATCTTGTTCTCTCAAAACTTTTTCCACTGATAAAAACTAACAGCAAAATTACTTAGCGTTTCATTTTTTGCTTTTATCACTCAAAGACCCAATTAGCCCTTAAATTCCCTTAAACAGCAGAAATAACATGGACGAGAGGCCTTGAACAGCTCATAAACAGGAGACCTGAGTTTCCTTAACTACAACACAAAGTTAACTTAATTTGTAGCACTATGCAGGCAAAACATAAATACAGATATAGGCTATACAACTGATACAATCAATGAGCATCTAAATTTATACCCACAATTACCCAGAACAAATTGATATATGAATCTTTTCATTAACCTTTAAATATATAATAAATTTCAAATTAGCAGAATGTAAAACCCAGAAGCAAATCATCTAATTGCATTGTTTTCTTTTACAACTTAATAGCACCGACTTAAATAATGGTTGACAAGTCACAATGTATTTCCTATCTCTATATTTAAATAGCTCAAGAAATAAAAATTTAATTTACAAAATCTTATTGGTAACCATGTGATATAAAAAAATAAACACTAATCTCTTATGTGAAATTGAGATGCTCACACTCCCTGTAATTGAACCGGTGAATTATATTAAGATCTCTAACAACAATCTCTAGAAAAGTTTGAACTTCTTTGTCCATTTAAAAAATAGTGTGATACCTGATATTAAACCTCATAGGTTTTCTTACTCCATAATTTGAAAAATGAGCCACTTTGGAAAATTATCAGGGGTGGAAAATATAAGAACTGCTCTGTTAATTCCAAGCCATATCGCCAAGTTTTGGTACTAACCTCTTTACCCAACTACGGATGAAAATGCTACTGCATTCATATTTTCATTGTTGATTTCACTGAACTTCAAAAATAAACTGACTCCATGATTAATGATCATTTAGAGGCACACATTCTTATATTCTCTTCAACTCTGAAAATCCAGGATTTGTAAATTAGCCACCTTACAGTTTGCCCATTTTTTAATCAACTAAATATTTATTCCTAAATCTTTCCCAAAAAACTATGCATTAATATATTTCACACCTGTAAACAAATTAAGGAACTTGTTTCCCTGACAATGGACACCAAGCTACCTATTTTATTGAAAAACAAAAACAAAACACGATTTTATACAGAATGTATTTTCCTTTATTTCATGGCCAGGGTAAAACAGGTGTTCCAAAATGTCACTCAGCCAAAAAATGTAGAAAATAAAATCCGTATCATGTGATATATCATAAACCAAAGAGAAAGGCTTATTTTTTAATGTTACATTTAATTCTTAAAATTCACATGAAATGAGTAATATGTTTCAGAGCTAAAACCTGTCAATATTTGGCAGGTGAAAAAGCAAGGCATCCTGAGTAGGAACGTGATGAGCAATGTGCTTCACATGTGCATTGCATTCCCAAACCCCTTTTTAAAAATAATTTATAATACAGTAGATGACTAACCCCCAAATTGTAGGCTGAACATCAATATAATACTAAAAAAAATACATATCTACACTAGAACAATGAAAAACAACCACAATCACTTCTTTGAAAAACGTAATTTTAAGGCTCAAAAGATGATGCAGTTATAGAGATGTTTTCACATTGACATATATTAAGTAAATTTAATATGCAACACTCTCATTATAAAAACATAATCATGTTACAAGTAAAACACTTACTATTACCTATTCCTTAAGAAAAACAGCAGAAAACTTGAAAATGCCACTGTGCAAGGTAGGGATTCGCAGGGCCTGAAACAATTAGACCATTGCAAGTAACAGAAAGGTAATTTACTCAGCAGGAATGGGTTCCAACTTCTGCACTAACCCATCCACCGAACTGCTAACAAGATTATTCCTAACATGAAACATTTTACTTTCCAAGTGCGTATTAAATTCCCAATATCTACTTCACTTAAAAAAAAATATCTGTCTCTTAATACACCCTTTCTTTTTCCTTTGCCACAAATTATCTGGCATATGAGCTAGACTGAACATTCACATTCTACATGTGTGCAACCATCAAGCCATTTAAAAGTTTTCAGGAAACTATACTTTAATCGTATGCAGAAGAGTGTCCTTTCTGAATTTTACATGGAAATAAAATATCTGAGTTTCTCTCCTCCCCATTCAACCTCCACGCTAAATACTACATAGCACTTGCAAAAACAAACAAACAAAAAATTATTTTCCCCGCACCCACAGCCAATACACTGAAGTAGGACTGAAGTTGAGGAACATATAGGGCAATAAACACATGACTAGAAACAACAGCTTGGGGGGGAAAAAAAAAAACAGGAAAACTGCATACACAACACGTTTACTAATCATAAAGAGATGCGTTGGTAAGAGGGAAAAAAAATCATCATTTCTGTCATAAATTTTGCAGTGCAGCCCCAGAATGGGGGACAATCTGGGCAATTTATTGGCATATTGGCAGGAGGTGATAAGGCTAAAAACAACCACCGCGGAGCAGCTGGGCGAGGAGATGGGCTGATAGCATGATACGGCTCCCACACCAAAAACACCTCCCGTCCTATCAGGGCTTTTTATCAAACCAGGATTACAATAATAGCTTCGCAGAGAAAGCTTCTGAGGGGAGGGCAGAAAATACAGTCTTGGAATAGGAAAAAAAAAAAAATCTGAATTTTGGGACAAAACATGGGGGCAAAATACATAATTTATCACTGTATTATCAGGAAATCCAGGCAGTCTAATCAAGGAGCACTGAGTGACTATTTTTTGCCTTATCATCCAAAGTGGTGGAAACGGAGAAGGAATTATCAGGCTTCTGCAGATTGCTGGGCTGGAATTTTAATGGTAATAATCGGGTTTCTGATGGTATATCTTCCCCGCTTATCTTTCCCATTATCTCCTCTTATCTGGCCAGTCATCATAGCAAATTAATGGTGCTCTTTCAGCGTCGCCTTTTTATCGCTGCCCAGAGAGCACCCAAGGGGAAAGAATAAGCAAAATATTAAAATACTGCATAAATCACAATTTTAGATAGCAGGGAACTGTACGCAGTGAGAGGAAGAAGGAAAAAAAAAAACTGTGCCCAACAACCTTTTTGTCCTTTAAATTGACTGTCTTCAGAGTTTCTAGTCTAAGCTGACTTTTGCTTGTCATAGTTGCTCTAAATGGGGTATGTGTTATCAGCAGGGCCAAAGCTTTATTTTCCAATTCTGGATATTTCCAAGTTAAAAATGCAGTTTCATTAGTTGTGTGAAATGCTATTGTTTCAAAAAGCATCCCTTTATGGTATTTTTCAAACTTACATTTACCTAGAATATCAAAAGCAGCAGTGTTGTTTTTAATGATAATAAAAAAAAACTGCACTTCTTATAAACTACTAAATTTGGAGAGACAGACCTGTCATAGTAACGACTTTGAGTGTCAAGACCAACTTCTCCATCTGCAAAACTGCCTCTTATACTTGGACAGGCAAAAGGAGATAAATGTCGATAGGTTGCAACCAAAATGACTTTACTGCTGGTCTAACCACATTTAACTATTCCACCACCAGCAGCCCCCCCCCCCAAAAAAAAAACCCAGCTATTAGACAGCAATGCTCTAATATCACAATTCAAATACCTTCCATTTCTCATTTTCCATAACAATGCAAGGGGAGAAGGGTGTCCACATTTGCATAGATTATCACTGCGACCCCAAATTGAATCCACTAGAAGTCCAAAGTGCACGTACATTAATAACACATATGTATGCATATAGCAGCAGGCAAGGATCACTGTGGCCAAACAGCTAAATATAATATTTGTTCACTTTCCAATAGGAGAACTTTCCAGAATTTTTGATCGTTAATAAATCACAGGTTTCAAATAAGCCACTAAAACGTTTTATGACCTATAACACAAGTGTAGCATCAGCAATTAGTTCCAACACTTTAATCTTCAATTATATGAGGTGGACACAGAAGGCTAAAAAAAAAAAAAATTAATGTAGCTAATTGAGAAGATAACAAAGTATTCCCAAGTAGAATCAGATGGTCTTTGTGTCATACAATCAATTAATATTAATTATTTATTAACAATCTAGACGACAGCCCTGAACTAAAAAAAAAAAAAAGCATTTGCATTTAACGTTTATCATCATATCTTGTGATGATGCACAGTTTTGCACTAGAAAAAGACTGAACCAGGGAAACAGGATCAATTTAGTAATAAAAAGTAAAGGGCCATCCCTTGAAACCATGAATAATCACTCTGGGGGAAAAAAAGTGAAAGTCTTCAAGAACAGTATCTCTACTTGATTAAAACTGCTTTGTGCCAAAAAGTTAAGCCCCAGTCCTTGCTCTAGCCCAAGCTGCACAGAGCAGGAACGTAAGTATCAAAGAAGAAACCCACCCAGGAAAAGTTGGAGTCTGAAAGGCAAGGATTCGACAAGAACACAGAGCTCTATCCCATCCTTAAGGGCAGCAGCCTGCTCAGCATGAGGACGCCACTTCACTCGGGAAAAGTTGATGGGCGCGATTTACGTTTAAAGTGCACCAAGCAGAATGCTCAACTTTGGGGGGTTGGGTACCTTTGGTTAATTAACGGGGTGGCGGGTGGAGGGGTGGTTCTAGCAAACCCTTCTTAAAATGACAGGATCATCAGTGTTCAACTAGTTGCCCTCCTTTAAACCAGGCGAATAAAGGGACACACCGCAAGGCTGGCAAGGATTAAACTAAATCAGGCTGTTTGTCCTTTTCGGCCAAAGCGTTGAAGGCGGTGTCTCGGGGCCACCTACACCCCCGGGAGGGATGATGGTCCCCGGGACGAGAAAAGTTAACGGAGTTGCGCGCCACGAGGCTGCGTGTCCGGGGGCAGGTGCCTCCCGCCTCGCAGTGTCCTCTAAGAGTCCCCCGGCTCCCAGGGGCCCCGCGGCCTTGAACTCGCGGCTCAGGTTCTGGGCGGGGACGGGCGGCCCCTCCCGGCGGGACTCGGCGCGCCCCCGGGGCCCGACGCCGCCCGCATCCCCGCTCGGCGGCCGCGGCGCGTCCCGGCGACCAGAGCCCGGCCCGGCCCGGGGCTCCGCGCGCGCCCTGCCCGGGGCCAGCCCAGCGCCCGCGGCCGCCGAGGCGCGAACTTTTACACCGACTTTTTGTTTCGCTTCGGGCTTTGGCGTGGCTCCAGCACCGCCCGGGACCGACCGGGAGACCCGGACCCGGAGTTCCCACCGCCCGGGGCCGCCGCCGCCCTCGCCCCGAGGTCCCCAGCAGCTCTTCGGAGAACTCCGTTCTCCCCCTCCACGAGGCTGAAAGTGGTCCCCAAGGGGAGCGCCACGTCCATCGCAACGACGACGACAACGACCCCGATCATCATCATCGTCGTCGTCGCCGCCGCCGCCGCCGCCTAAGGGATCCGGGCTGCCCACCGAGGCTCCACGGCGGGCACCGCGGGCGCACATGTCAAGCCCACGGCAGCGCGCGGGATGCTCCCAGCAGCCTCTCCCGGGCGGACGGGCCGTCCGTCCGTCCGTCTGTCTGTCTGCCAGCCACCGACCAGCGGCCCCTCCAGCCGCTCGGGTAAAGTTTGACAAATCGGGGGCACTTGGGGGCGCACCGCCCGGAGCCTCCCTCCCTTCCCCGCCCCGCGCGCCCCCCGCCCCGGAGATCATCCCACCAACTCGCGGCCCCGCGCGCAAACTTACGTTTGATCTGCCGCGGTTTGCTCTGCTTTCGCCGGGACATCTCGGCGGCGGCCGCCGCTCCTGGGGCTCCTCCCGCGGTGCCCGCGGTCCGGGCCGCCGCGCTCTCGGCTGCCGCCTCTCCCGCCGCCGCCGCCGCCGCCGCCGCTGGCCAGGCTCGGGCCGCCGCCGCCGGCCGGACTCCAGGTGCTCCGGGCGCGCGGGAGCCGGGAGCTGGGCTCCTCCGGGAGCCGCGGACCCACGTTTGGAGACGAGCAGGCAAATGAGAAGACGGAGGTGGGGGG
>PVJC01021333.1:0-28344 GCA_004026665.1 Murina feae | reverse complement strand
CAGAAATCGACCCAAACCAATATGCTCAATAAATATTTGACAAAGCAGACAAGAACATACAATGGAGTCAAGACAGTCTCTTCAATAAATGGTGTTGAGAAAACTAGACAGATACATGCAAAAAAATGAAACTAGACCACAAACTTACACCATACACAAAAATAAACTCAAAATGGATAAAGAACTTAAATGTAAGATGGGAAACCATAAAAATATTAGAGGGATTTAAAGGCAACAAAATCTCAGACATATGCCGAAGCAATTTCTTCACCAATACAGCTCCTAAGGCATTGGAAACTAAAGAGAAAATAAACAAACGGGACTACATCAAAATAAAAAGCTTCTGCACAGCGAAAAAAAAAACCATCAACAAAACAAGAAAGCCCACTGCATGAGAGCACATATTTGCCAATGTTATCACGGATAAGGCTTTAATCTCCAACATTTACGGGGAACTCATACAACTTAACAAAAGGAAGATAAACAATCCAATCAAAAAATAGGCAAAGGACCTAAATAGACACTTTTCAAAAGAGGACATTCAGAAAGCCAAGAGATATATGAAAACACGCTCAAAGTCACTAATCATCCGAGAGATGCAAATCAAAAAAAACAATGAGGTACCATCTCACACCTGTAGGAATGGCTATCATCAACAAATCAACAAACAAGTGCTGGAGAGGATGCAGAGAAAAAGGAACCTTCATGCACTGCTGGTGGGAACGTAGACTGGTGCAGCCACTACGGAAGACAGTATGGCGTTTCCTCAAAAAGTTAGAAATGGAACTGCCATTTGACCCAGTGATCTCACTTCTCGAGATATATCCCAAGAAACCAGAAACACCAATCAGAAAGGATATATGCATCCCTATGTTCATAGCAGCATAATTTACCATAGCTAAGATTTGGAAATAGCCTAAGTGCCCATCAGCAGATGAATGAATTAGAAAGCTGTGGTACATCTACACAATGGAATACTATGCTGCTGTAAAAACAGAAGAAATTCTTACCATTTGCAACAGCAAATTCAGTTGGAACTGGAGAGCACTATGCTAAGTGAAATAAGCCAATCAATGAAAGAAAAATACCACATGACATCACTCATTTATGGATAATAAAGAGTATTATAAACTGACAAACAAAAATATATATAGAGGCAGAGCAGCATCAAACAGACTGTCAAACTACAGCATGAAGGCCGGGGAGGGTTGGGGGGTGGGGTGGTAAGAGATCAACCAAAGGTCTTTTATGTATGCATATAAGTATAACCAATGTACACAAAATACTGAGAGGTAGGAAGGTCAAGGGGGAAAAAAAGGAGACATATGTACTAATGTACTACTCTTTGTAATATTTTAAGCAATAAAAAAAATTAGCAAAGAGCTTTAGAAAAAATCATCATATTTGATCTCTGAACTATATGATTCTACAAAGAAGGCAGGTGCTATAGAGGATGAATCCACCATGTAGAAAGGACATGAACAGGAATGTCCTCAAGCCTGTTCACACCTCTTTAGGTGCTCTTCCCCCAAACCCCATGGACCATCACAATGTCACCCTTGTCTCATATTTTTACAAAAATATATTTTTGTCATTGTTAAATGAGGGGATTAAACTGGAGGATCGTTCAGTGCTTATGTCATCTCTAACCACCTATGAACTCACAAAATAGGTTTAAATGAGCCAAGGCCATGCAAGAAAGTCAGCAAAGGAAATCACTTTAAGCCAGATCAGATGAAAAAAAAAATCAGAACCAGATGTAGCTAAATGTTAAAGCCTTCAAGGACATTTTGCCATGGTGCAGGCATGACTCTCCGACACTATACCCTTTACAATCAGTGACACCAAATGATTCTGTTTCCAATCTCATTTCATTCAACTCAATTATCATTCTGACTGAGCTTTCCAACATCACCAACTCATTACTGGCTTTTCTTATCTGACTTATCAACACTTCATTTCCAATTCCAGCCATCTGTCTAACTCCCTACTGTCTATTCGGTGAGATATTTTGTTTCTGGTTATCTTAGCCCTGTATTGTCTCCCAATCCTCACCTGCTCTGCACCGCTGAATTCTCAGAAACAGGAAAACCCTAAAACATATCCACTATTACTAGGAAGTGTAAAAGTTGGTCTCTCTGATTTCCTAGCATCTGGAAATGCACTTAATGGGACTTGAGACTAAATAGGTTTTTTTTTTTTTTCATTTCACCAGACTTACTGGTATGGTTTTACCTGCATAATGCCAGAGTCATTGTATAGAAATATCCAAAACAATCACTTTTGGATGGACAATGGCTATCACCATGTTTGAACAGCTACAGCAACATAAACTTTCCACTTGAGGGAATACAGTCCTTCCTTTATTAAATATTCAGGGCTATTGCAATCTCTGATTAGAATGTCACATGTGGAAAAAGTCTCCTTTGCTGGGGAGGATAAAGAGCCTCACCCACAAACAATGAAAACAGTAAACAAAAGGGTGGTTGCTATTCCTTTGGGAGCAGAGAAAAGTCATGACCACAGAATACAACTGTAAGAATTTTGTAAATTTTCTCAAACCTTGATAAGTTGCATGGTAATGCTATTTATTCTATTACCATCTGTTTCCCCATAGTGATTAGCATTAAACGTCTTAAAATAAAAAGGGGTTGTGTGCTTATCTTCAGGACAATAAAAAAGAGCAAAGCAGAAATATAGCTTTTCACTCTGCAGGCAAGCTTGCTAAGAGAAAGACCCAGAGGCAGAGGGGTGTCATCAGTTTCCAAAGGAGAGGGAAATGTGTTGAGTCCTTGAATCAAATAGAAAAGAGAAAAAATAGAATAGCATCAGTTAGGGCCTAAGAGGGACTTGGGACTAGATAAAGCAAAGTTCTTTGTAAGAGTTCCTCAAACTTGGCCTCAGACATTTATCTCGTTTGTCAATTGACTGGCAGAAATATTCCTGAAGGTGAGAGTTAGAGGCTATTTCTGAGATCCATTTGGATAAGAACAGAGTATGTGCCTTTTCACTGAGGACAGGTTGAGTGTGAATCTTATTCCTGAGAAGAAATAATAATTTGTGGGAAATACTCCAGATTGGGTGTCAGCAGAAATTGACAAACTAATTCTACATTTATATGGAAATGCAAAGAACTTGTTATAACTAAAATATCTTGGAAAATAAATAAAGTTAAATCTTACACTACCTGACTTCAGGACTTATTATAAAGCTACAGTAATGGAGACTGAGTAATCTGTGGCAAGATAGAGAAAAGATTAATGAAACAGAATTGAGTCAGCAAATACATTCATGTACATGTTCAATTGATTTTTGACAATTGAATTCAATAGTCTAAAAAAATTCAGTTGAAACAATTTGATATTCACATATAAAAGAATGAACTTTAGTCTATTCTTCTTACCATATATAAAAATAAGTTTAAAATGGGCTATCGTTCTTGATACACAACCTAAAAACTCTAGAAAAATAAGAGAAAAATTCTTATGTAAAATACCAAAGCATGACTAATAAGTTTGAAAATTGGACTTCATTATTAAGACATTATTAAGAGAGACAAAAAGACAAACCATAGGCAGAAAGAAAACATTTGCAAATCACATAGATGATAAAAAATGTGTGTCCAAAATATTTAAAGAATTCTCAAATCTCAATTTAAAAAAGTCATAAATGAGCTAAAAAAATTCAACCAACACTTCACCAAAAAAAGATATGCAATGGTAAGTAAACACATGAAAAAAAGTACTCAAAACCTGAAGTCATTAGGGAAAGGAAAATTTGTACCTTAATACTAATATACACCTAAGTCTAACATTCAAAGACTGACTATAGCAATTGTTGATGAGAAACTAGAATGCTCAGACACTATTGACAGGAATGTTTTCCAATTTGGAAAACAATTTGGCAGTTTCTTATAAAGTTAAATGTCCCTCTATCCTATTATCCATCTTTTCCACCCTCAGGGTTTATCCAAATGAAAGAAAATCATGTGTTCAAAAGGGACATATTCAAATGTTTATAGCTTTAGAAACTAAGCAAATATACATCAACAGGTGAATGGATAAACAAATGTGGTTAATTCATACAATGGAGCCCTGCGCAGCAATGGAAAAGGAATGAACTATCAATACATGCAAAAATATGGCTGTCTCTCATAATTATTATTCTGATGAAAAGGAGACAGTAAAAAAGATACATATTTTATGATTCCATGACTTCATTTTTATTAAATTGTCAAAAATCTAAACCGATCAGTAGTGACAAGAAGCCAGTCAGTTTTATGGGGATGGACCCCAGGAAGGGGGAATTGGCAGAGGAAAAGATGAAGGAGGGTTTGCAGAGGACACAAGGAAACTAGTGTTATGGTAGCCATATTCATTATTTAGATTTTGATGTTGGTTTCACCATTATTTGTGAATAAGATCCTACTCTTTAAATACATTATTTATTTGAAATTATGTACATACTAGGGGCCCAGTGCACAAAAACTTGTGCACTCGGCGAGGGTGGGGGAGTCCCTCATTCCGGCCTGTGCCCTCTCACAGTTTGGGATCGTGGAATCCATTGGGGCACACAGCACACATGGAAGGCACACATCCGTGTGTGCTGTGTGCCCCGATTGCACCGATTTCCAGGTCTCAGCCTCAGGGACAGAGCTGGCTCGGTCCCTTCGCCCCAGAGGCTGCCCTGCCACCTGAAAGCCATCGTGGGGGGGGGGGGGCAGGGCGCTCACGGAGGCCTCGATCACGGGTCTACTTCCAGGCCGCAGGGCAGCCTGGGGGCCTGGGCTGGCTCGCTCCCCCAGGCCCAGGCTGCCCTGCCACCATTGCTGGCCAGACCTGCTCCCCCCGCCAGCGGCCACAGGCCAGCTGGTTCCTCCCCCACCCAGGTTGCACCTCCGGCCAGGTTGTTCCTCCCCTCCTGGCTCCCCCAAGGCAGAGCTCTTCCATCTGCCTTGCGGACCCCAGTGCCGCACACCGCTTCTCCCTGGGCTGAGACCTCCACCATCTTGGCTGGGCTAATTTGCATACAGCCACTCTGATTGGCTGGTGGGCGTGGCTTACCCCGTCCCAGAGAAACGGTTAATTTCAATATTACGCTTTTATTAGTTAAGATCAGTACAATTATATCTCAAAAAGCTGTTTATAAATGTGTCAAAGGACTTGTCCAGGATGAGAGAGAACATCAATAGCCCCAGAAATTTACTATTTGGCCAGAAGTCTTGATTCTTGTTCTTCAAAGTTACAGTATTCAAACACTGCTGTCCCTCCCAGATGTTAGGACTTTAAGGGAAGCAACTGTGCCTAGCTGAAGCTTTCACTACAGGAGACACACAAAAATCCGGTGAATGCCTCTTCTTGAAATTTACTCCAAAACAAGATTGAAAGCAGAATTCTACCTTCAGTAAAATCAGGTATTTGTAACTCCATGTCATCATGAAGATTTAGCAAAATGACAAGAGACCCAACATTAAAGCAACAGTCTTGTAGTGGCTCAGAGCAGACGTTTGAGTCAAATGGACTGAATTCAAAATCTAACATTGCCATTTAATTACCCATGTGATTTGAGCAAGTTAACCTGTGTTCAGTTCCCTCATTTGTGAAAATGGAGATAACAATATTACCTCATGCCGTAACCGGTTTCACTCAGTGGATAGAGCGTTGTCCTGGGGACTGAAGGGTCCCAGGTTGGCTTCCGGTCAAGGGCATGTACCTTGGTTGTAGTCACATCCCCAGTAGGGGGAGTGCAGGAGGCAGCTGATCGATGTTTCTCTCTCATTGATGTTTCTGACTCTCTATTCCTCTCCCTTCCTCTCTGAAAAAATTAATAAAATATGTTTAAAAAAACCAATATTACCTCATAGGATTATTGTGCTACTGAAATGAGTTATGCTTACAATGCTTAGGCTTGCACTAGCATACAGTAAACACTATTTAAGTTTTTGTTAAGTAAATAAAATATTGTAGAAAAAGAATTCTAAACAATATGTGGCCTGATGGGGATAATGAAAAGCAAGGCTATCCAGGAAAGATGACGAGGTGTTTCATTTTTAAGACTAAAAAAGGAGGGCTTAATTGAAAGTCGCTATAATAAGAATCAGACATTTGGTTATCCCTTCCCCACACTGATTCTTGCCAAAAGATGATGGGTTTATTTTCTTTAAAAAAAATTGAGCCCTAGCCAGTTTTACTCATTGGATAGAGAGTATTAGCCTGCAGATTAAAAGGTCCCAGGTTCAATTCAGATCAAAGGCATGTGCCTGGGTTGCAGGCTCCTCCCTAGCCCAGGCCCTGGACTGGGCATTTGCAGGAGGCAACCAATCAATGTGTTTCTCCCACGTTGTTATTTCTCTCTATCTTTCCTTCTCTCTTCACTCTTTCTAAAAATCAATGGAAAAATATCCTCCAGGGAGGATTAAAAAAAAAAGAAAAAGGAGGAGAGGCTCATGAGAAAAATATATTAGGCTTAAAATGAGCAGTGATAAGCAATGGGATTGAAACAAGAGGCTGTAGTGAGAGCTGGCCACTGAATAATGACTCTGCAGACCTCTTCCCCCACTGCTCCAGAATACCTACTTATACACAACCCATGTAAGAGAGAAGGAAACCCTTTTCCAGAGAAAATGAGCTACTCAAAAGTCTATCTAATCTAATAAAATAGTAATATGCAAATTAACCATCACTCTGAGACACCTAAGCCATGCCCACCAGTCAAGCCACACCCACCAGCCAATCAGAGTGGCTGTATGCAAATTAACCCAACCAAGATGGCAGCTGGCAGCCATGGAGCTAGAGCAAACAGGAGGCTTCTGTTGCACCAGCGATGGAGTTGAAACTGCCTGCCTAGGCCGGCCAGGCCTCTGCTCAAGGCAACAATGTTTCAAGTATAGAACTCACAGAGCTGAAGCAAACAGGAGGCTTCATTGCCTGACTAGGCCTCCGATCAAGGCAACAAAGTTTCAATTATAGAAGATAAATAAACCCCAGAAACCTGATTCCAGTCAGCCTTGCTGGGATGTTGGGTCAATGGGAGCTGTGGGCATCCTGAAAACGGCCCTCAGCCCCTAAACCAGGCTGGCCAGGTACCCCAGTAGAGACCTGAACCCTCAAGGTACTATGGGCAGCCTGAAAACGGCTCTCAGCCCCTCATCCAGGCTGTCCACACCCCCATGGGGTGAGGGTCCCCACTGGGGGGGTTGGCCAGCCTGCAAGCAGCCATCAGCCTCTCACCCAGGCTGACCAGGCACACCAGCAGGTGGACATCCCCCAAAGCGTCCCAGACTGTGAGAGGGCACAGGCCGGGCTGAGGGACCACCCCTCAAGTGCACAAATTTTTGTGCACCGGGACCCTAGTCTAATCATAAGCCAGTGACCATCAAACTTTGTTTTACCAGTGATGTCCACCAAAGGTAAGGCCACCATTCACACAGAGCTGCCTATATTGTTTGGTGTCCCTACCTTAAATAGGAATGAAAAGATACTGTCACCAGGCATTTGAGGGGAGTCTTCATTCTGAAGGAAAGACCAAAGCAAAACCAAACAGATAAAAAGAAAGCGAGATGGTACACAAATCAGAACAAACCATTAAAAATATAATATTCATGTAACAAGAATAGGGCATTATAAACAGAAATCATCAAAGGAAGGAGAAGAGCTCTTTGAAAGCAGGTAAGGGGATTAGTCAAAGAACATATATGCATAACCCACAGACACAGATAGCAGTGTGGTGATGGCCAAAGAGAAGGGTGCAGGGTGGAGGAGTGCAAAGGCAAGGGTAAGGGGATGGATACATCTGTAATGATATCACCAAAATAAAAATGAAAGTTTAATCAAAGTATAATTGCTGTCTTAGGTCAGGTACCCTGGAAACAGAGCCTGAGCTGGGGACTCCTGTTCAATGATAAACTGAGGGAGTGATTTCAGAAGAGAGAAGGGAAGCAGGCTAGGGCAGGGCAAGATGCCTACACAAGAATCTGATCTCTGTTGGAGACTTCCTTTAGTCAGGTCCCACAGAGAAAAGCCTGGAACATACATTGCACCACTGAATCAATCCCACTTTGAAGCAAGGGTTCAGCCTTTTCACCCGCATGTCAGTCAGTTATTATCTGAGTTCTGATCCCTGGATATATAGGTGCACAGCCACACAAAAGGGGCAGAAGCTGATTGTCCAGGACAATTCTTCAGAGAAGGGGATGCTATGAGTTGTCAGCCCACACCCTCAGCAGCTAGGGGACATCAGCACTGGCTGGCTAAGGGCAACCTTCTCATTCATTTCCCCCTGTAATCTTTCCCTGTAACTCATGGCAGTCTAAATGTCTTCCTGCTCAAACATATTATGTAAATAATGAGCTTTTGAAATGATCTACATTATTTTGGATATTTTGACTTTTAGCTTTTGAAAATTTAGCAAATAACCACAAAACTTGTTTGCAATAAACCTCCAACAAATATATGCCAACTCTTAGGCTAACACCTGGCATCAGTCTCCTTTCACTTTTATTTTTATAGTTCAGATTATGTAACTGAGACAGTTTCCTTTAAATCTCCCACTTTCACTGTATTAATAGAATTTCTAGAAAAAAAATGGTGAGAGTATTATCAAAGAAAAATTACAAGAAAAATTTCCAAAAATGAAAGTCAGGTAAGTATATTACATTTCACTGAATGGCCAGTGAAATAAATGTAAAAGGACCCATATAAAGGAACATCATAAAATCTTAGAACATTAGGGATAAAGAAAATGATCAAAAGGTTTTGAGACAGAAATCCAGGGCTATTTTTGGCATTATTTGACTTTATATAAATACTAGGGGCCCGGTGCACGAAATTCGTGCACGGGCGTGGGGGATGCGGGGGGATGGTCCTTCAGCCCGACCTGCACCCTCTCTAATATGGAGCTCTTGGGGACTCACACAATCCAGGATCTCTGGTTCTTAACCGCTAACCTGCCTGCCTGCCCTAACCATTCTGCCTGCCTGCCTGCCTGCCTGATCCCCCTAACTGCCCTCCCCTACGGGCCTGGTCACCCCTATTAACTTTCTTTTTTAATGTTATCTCCTTCACACAAAATTATATTTGACTTCCTTATTGGCTTCTTCTCACATAATTTTTCTCCTTTATGTAACACTTTTCCTTCTGACTCATCATTTATAAACTTTCCTTTCCTCCTTATTTCCTACTTCTGTTCCATCATCATTCTTCCAATTTTTCTACTACCCTCCTTCCCTTCCCACATCCCTTCTTTCCTTTATCTTTACCCCTGTCCACCCTCCCCTTTTCCTTCCTTTCCACCTTATTTTTTTTCTTCACTTCCTCCCTCTGACCTGCTTTGCTCCCTTCCCCATTCCTTCCTTCTTCCCATTCTCCTTTCAAGCTCTACCAGCTCCCCCTTAATAACTTTTCTTCCCTCCCTCATTTTCTTTTATCCTACCTTTGCCATACATTCTTCTCTACTTACTTCCACTGTTTTAATACCTATCTATCTACCTGCCTAATTATCCACTATCATTTATCTTTTTTTCTTTTCTGATTTCTACTTTTAAAATCTGTCCCCAGTATACAACTATACTTGGTTTTCATTATAGGCCCTACAGTTCCCTCATACATCCTCTTTTTTTAACTCTGCTGTCCACTGACTCTTTTATAAAATTCTTCCCTCCATCCTGTTGCACCTCTCCCCCACCTGGTTACTTCCCCCAAACTCTCCCTTGGCTGCTGCTCCGCCTGCCCCCTGCCCATCTCTCCATCTCCTGGCTCCCCTGGGGGTTCACCCCAGCTCTGAAGGGAGATAGGGCCTCTCACAGGAGACCCCTGCCCCCGTGTAAGAGAAAATGGAGCCAGCGAGAGAGTGGGCCCAGGAGGCGTGTGTGAGAAAAAGGGAGCAGGTCTCCTTCCCTCACTAAAGCTTCCCCTCTGCCGGCTGGTTCCGCCCCCACTGCCGTGGGCCTGAGTGGGTCCCTCAGAGGCTTAGCAGCCACCGTGGGTGCGCCCCGGAACCCACCCAGACCGATTGCAGCTCCTCTGCCTCCAGCTGCCCAGCCAGCCCAACACTGCTGCGGCTCCGATGGGCCTGGGTGGGTCATAGGAAACACATGCACAGAGGCTTAGCAGCTTCTGTGCGTGTGTGCCCCTGGACTCACCCAGGCCCATCGCAGCCCCCCGGGCGGCTGGCTGGTCCGACCCCCAAATTGGCTGCGATGGGCCTGGGTGGGTTCGAAGGAGGCTTAGCAGCCTCCGTGCGTGTGTGCCCCAGGACCCACCCAGGCCCATCACAGCCCCTGGGGCAGCCGGCTGGTCCCACCACCACTGTGGCTGCGATGGACCTGGGTGGGTTCGAAGGAGGCTTAGCAGCCTGCATGCCTGTGTGCCCCGGGACCCACCCAGACCAATCACAGTCCCTCAGCCGGCTGGTCCAGCTTCCCCCGCGATGGACCTGCGTGGGTCGGCTGGCTGCCCCCCCTCCCCCTCCTGCGATGGGTCTGGGTGGGTCTCACAGAGGCTTTAGCAGCCTCCCTGCGCGTGTGCCCCTGGACCCACCTGGGGCGGCCGGCTGGTCCCACCCCCGCATTGGCTGCGATGGGACTGGGTGGGTTTGAAGCAGGTTTAGCAGCTCCGTGCGTGTGTGCCCCAGAACCCACCCAGACCGATCGCAGCCCCTCTGCCGGCTGGTCCCACTTCCCCCGCGATGGGCCTGGGTGGGTCGCTCCGAGGCTTAGCAGCCTCCATGCATGTGTTCCCTGGGACCCATCCAAGCCCATCAAAGCCCCCGGGCTGACTGACTGCTCCCTCCCTCGGCTGCCACCTCTATTTGCGGCAGAGGCCGCAGTCTGTGGCTTCTTGCCGGCTCCCACCTCCGCCATCTTGATTGGACTATTTTGCATACAGTCCCTCTGATTGGCTAGTGGGCGTGGCTTACCCCGGCCCGAAGAAACAGTTAATTTTACTATTTCCCTTTTATTAGTTTAGATTAACAGCTATATCACAATATCTAGTAGCTCTAGAAACCTTACATTCCACAAAATCTATCACTAACAATAGAAGGGTTCATGGTGAAAAATATGACAGAGAAAGACAACTCAAAACTTAGGCACATTTTTTAATCAAAGCACCAAAACACACTAATAAGAACCCTAACATAAATTCATATATATTTTCAAAGTTAGTGAGGGGCACTCGGACAGCAGGGTATAAAATAAGCAAAATGTGCATCTAAAAGCCAAACCCAGAATGTCTATCAAAGAAGTAACAAGACAATTGAAGCACAGCAGAGGTGACATGATGGATCATCTCTAAATATTTTCATTATGCGATATATAAAGTCATGGAATGTTGGTGAAAAGAGACTCATAGATGTAGTCAAGTCCCCAATCTGGTGAGCACTTGTATTTTGAAAGTTGAGAAGCAGGTCCATTGAGTGACACCACACAACACTATGTATAGCCCTTTAGAAGAGGGGATCCTGCACTCTGTCCTCTTCGTACATCAAAAGCCATCTACTGTAATAAAAAAGTAATATTAAAATTGACCGTTTCTCCAAGACATGCCCACCAGCCAAGCCAAGCCCACCAGCCAATCAGAGTGGTTGTATGCAAATTAACCCAGCCAAGATGGAGGCCAACCACCAGGGAACTAGATCAAACAGGAGGCTTCCATTGCACCAGGAGTAAACTGTCTGCCTAGGCCAGCTGGGCCTCTCTCTGCTCAAGGCAACATAGTTGTAATTATAGAAGCCACAGAGCTGAAGCAAACAGGAGGCTTCCATTGCACCAGCGATGGAGGAAACTGTCTGCCTAGGCTGGCTGGGCCTCTACTAAGGCAACATTGTTTCAATTATAGAAGCCATGGAGCTGAAGTAAACAGGAGGCTTCATTACCTGCCTAGGCCTCATATTAAAGCAACAGTGTTTTAATTATAGAAGATAAATAAACCCCAGAAATCTGATTCCAGCCAGCCTTGCTGGGATGTTGGGTCAATGGGAGCTGTGGGCAGACTGAAAGCCTGAAAACAACCCTCAGCCCCACACCCAGGCTGGCCAGATACTCCAGTAGGGACCTAAAACCTGAAAGGGATATGGGAAGCCTAAAAACAGCCCTCAGTCTGTCACCCAGGCTTGTCACACCCCAGTGGGGTGAGGGTCCACACTGGGGGGCTTGGGAAGCCAGCAAACAGCCCTCAGTCCCTCACCCAGGCTGGCCAGGCACGCCAGCAGGTGGACATCCCCTGAGAGGTCCCAGACTGTGAGAGGAGGGCACAGGCCGGGCTGAAGGACCTCCCGAGTGCACAAATTTTTGTGCACTAGACCCCTAGACTCTTATAAATGAGAGCCTATGTTAAGTGAGTACAAAAAGGATAAAAGGATAGAAGTGTGGGTTTGAGCCAAGCTTTGCCACAAACTATCTATGTGCATATTCTTTTAGACAGTGGTCCTCAATGGGGGCAATCCCGCAGGGGACATTTTTTAATGTCACAGGGGATGGAGGGAGTGAGCAGGGGTTGGGTGGGGGCATACTATTGGCATCTGGTGAGAAAAGGCCAGGGATTCTACAGCACAAAGGACAGCCCCACACAATAAAGATTCATCCCACCCAGAGTGTCAGATTGCAGGGGTGGAGAAACCCTGCTTCCAGATAAAAAAAAAAGTCTGCTTCATTTCTGTAATGGGGCCCCTGATTCCAGATAAGGGCTGGAAACTGCAGCCTCCCTTAAGTGGATGTGTTGCTTGCTGAACAGCAAGCTCTCTTTCCCTGGATTCAAACAGAAGCTGACTGATGTCTGTGCAGGGCTGCTTGGAGGCAAGTTTCACCTTGGCAGAAACATAAAGTGAAATATTTAGGATTCTTTTCAACATGGAACTCTGATGAAAGAGATGAGATGGGGAGCCCAGAAAGGTGAACTGAATTGAGTAACATGCAATGAAGATCTGATACCACTCACAGATCCAATAGCAGGTAAATACTACAAAATATATGGAGGTAAAACTACAGATGCCCATAGAATTGTGAGATAATTTTGATTTTTTTTCTTGGGACAGCCTGATTTCTACCCTTTCTTACCTCAATTGTGTATAGTACTTACTCTTCAGTACAAAGCACTTTTCCACTCAGGGTTTTTAAAGTATAGAAAGTATAAAAATTGGAGAAAATGAATAAAACAAAAATAAAAGGGGATTATCATTTTTTAAAATATATTTTTATTTATTTCAGAAAGGAAGGAATGGAGAGAGAGAGAAACATCAATGATGAAAGAGAATAATTGATCAGTTGTCTCCTGCATGCCCCACTGGGGATTGAGCTCACAACCCAGGCATGTGCCCTGACCAGAATTTAACCGTGACCTTCTGGTTCATATGTCTGATGCCTGAGTTATGCCCAGCCAGGCGGAATTATACTTTTTAAAGTTCCATTAAGACTGTAAATGGTGATCCTCTCCTGTGATATATTGAAACAAAGCAGCAGAGATAACTGGTTCAGATCAGGCATTCAGCCTTACCAAGTGTTTTGATTTTTTAAAAATATATTTTATTGATTTTTTTTTTTTTTTTTTACAGAGAGAAAGGGAGAGGGATAGAGTTAGAAACATAGATGAGAGAGCACTGAGGATGTGCCCTCAACCAAGGTACATGTCCATGACCGGAAGTGAACCTGGGACTGTTGAGTCCGCAGGCTGATGCTCTATCCACGGAGCCAAACTGGTTAGAGCTTGATTTTTTAAAATTTTTTCTTCAAGGTGAAAGACCTTCTAGGAAAGGAACAAGATAAAAAATGCAGATAAAATGATATCTAGCAGAATTTAAAATTTTAAGCTGAGTAATCCTAAATTGTAGGGGTATAGTTAACCTTTTTTTAAGAGTGCTAATTTCATTTTCTTACATCAGATATATGCTTAAACTTTTAGCGTACACAACTACCAAGTGTGTGTGTGTGTGTGTGTGTGCATGTGTGTTGCCTGACAGTGATCAAAAAATAATTGCACTGTAACCACTTCCATATGTAAACTTAGCTTGCTAACAGATACTACCTGCAAGTTACAGTGACAGATTTTCCTGATACTTAATGTCAGTTTATTTTAATTCAACATTTTTTAATTGGGATAAGAGTACATTGGTATCATAATTGGCTTCAAATATACAAATGAAACATTATAATAGTTAAAATTTTATGGGAAGAGTAGAGTTTGTCTGTTAATTATACAATAAATTATTTAACCATTGAATTTAGTTGTGAATTTCATAGATTTTAATTACCTAGAGAAAAAGTGGAGACATGACAAGGGAGAAACATAGAGAAAGTATGATCAAGAAAAGCCATAGTCTGCACTTCTCTTCATCTTGAGAAGACATCTAGCTAGCCATGCGATGGTACTTGTATAATTATAAAATAACTACAGGTCGGGTGCACGAAATTCGTGCACGGAGTGGGAGTGGTGGTGGGGGTGGTGTCTCTCAGGTCAACCTGCACTCTTTCCAATATGGGACCCCTTGAGGGATGTCTGACTGGCCATTTAGGCCTGACCCCACTGGTGGGATCGGGCCTAAATGGGCCTAAATGGGCAGTCAGACATCCCTTTCACAATCAAGGACTGCTGCCTCCCGACCTATCACCTGTCGATTGCCCCTAATCACTCCCCTGCCAGCCTGATCAACACCTAATTGCTCCTGTGCTGGCCTGATTGCCCCTAACTGCCCTCCCTCTGCCAGGATGGTGCCCCTCAACTGTCCTCCCCTGCAGGCTTGGGTCCCTCCCAACTGCTCTCCCCTGCAGGCTTGGGTCCCTCCCAACTGCCCTCCCTAGCAGGCCTGGGTCCCCCCCCAAACTGCCCTCTCCTGCAGGCCTGGGTCCCCCCCCCCAACTGCCCTCCCCTGTAGGCCTGGGTCCTCCCCTAACTGCCCTCCTCTGCCTGCCTGGTCCCCCCAACTGTCCTCCCCTGCAGGCCTGGGTCCTCCACAACTGTCCTCCCTTGCAGGCCTTTGTACTCCCAATCGCCCTCCCCTGCAGGCCTGGGTCCCTTCCAAGTACCCTCTGTTGCTGGCCATCTTGTGGCAGCCATCTTTGACCATATGGGGGAAGCCATCTTGTGATGGTCAATTTGCATATTACTCTTTTATTAGATAGGATTAAAATTGTGATTAGTATGTATCATCACATAAGCCTCACAAAAAAAATAAATAAATAGCTCAAGGTTCCAGTTCATAAGCTATAGGTTGACATAACGAAGTAGGATCCAGTTGTCTACCAATTCAAAATATTTCTTTAGCAATGGTTCACATTTGACTGAAAACAGGAAAGTAGGTTGCCTCATTTTCATAGTGCTAAATAAAACCTCTCTTTGGAATGTATCCCAATCCCAATGGTAATTTGCAAAGTGAACATGAAATAACAGGAGGACATTAACCAGCTCCCTTCCAAGACCTGAGAAGCACAAGGGGAATGTGTAATTATTCATCCAACCTGCCTCCCACTTAGTAAGCATCTCTCATGTGGAAGCACTGAGCCAGGTACTGCACATGGATGTGAATAAGATGGAGTTGTTTAGGATGGAGGCCACGGGTACAATTAGTTCTATCTTAAGCAAATCCTTAACTTATATTCTACTTCACTCAAAGGAATCTTCTCAGGGCTTGAAGAATCACT
Organism: Murina feae; assembly: GCA_004026665.1. Classification (NCBI taxonomy): domain Eukaryota; kingdom Metazoa; phylum Chordata; class Mammalia; order Chiroptera; family Vespertilionidae; genus Murina; species Murina feae. Next base: position 12,716 of record PVJC01021333.1, on the reverse strand, counting down.
CTGGAAGCAAAACAAAAAGAGAATCTGGTTCTTGTAAGTTGTATCCAAGCATCCTTTATTTTTAAATCCTAGGTGTTATTTTTGATGTGATATTCACTTCAATGTGCTTGGGAAAGAGACCTTGTAATTCTTTAGACAAGCCTGACAGCTGCAGCTTTGTTATGAAACCACAGTGACTCCCACATGCACTGTCATTAAGGCATACTGTGAAATGATTCAGTGGTGGGTCTTGAAAAAGAAGGGGGAAACACTGGCAGAAAGGGAGTGATGATGTAATGTGATTTGGTGGTCCCTAAATTGTTAAACTAGATAATAAATGACTACAGTCCCCTTAATAAACTTGAATCTCAAGGTCTCCTGCTGGCTGCATTCACTATATCAGCTAGGAACATTGCCTTAATGACATCTGCAAGGCTTAATACTCTATAGATACGACACTGTGCTTATGGGATTATCCATATCTCACCAGAGTACACAGAGCTTTCAGAAATAAGGAGAGATGTCAACTGGGCCTGAAGCTGAGGAAGGGCACAGAAACATAAGTAGAAGTCTATCTCCACTTAGCATTTCTCATTTTCCCATCTTCCTCTCAGGGTTAGAATAACTGATTGGAGATAGAGTAAGGAATTTGGAGCATCTACTTGAAAAAAATTCAGGCCTTGCTCAATGAGGTCGCTGGGCTCCTGACTCAGAGAAGCAGCCCCAGGAGAACTAAGGGCCACGTTCCCTTTACTAGCCTTTTTATTGTGATGCTTTTATATCATCACCCAATGGTATACTGCTGGATTCTTTCCCCCTGATGTGTGATATTTCTCTGGATGATTTGACCTCCATGCTTGCTTCTCTCCTTCCAATTAGCCTTCTCAAATAGGCTCCATCTCTCATTCCATTTAGATTTTATTTTTTCCCATAGAGTACCACACACTTCTTTCTGTATTTAAAAAAAAAATTACCAATCCATCAACTCCCTGTCATGCTGCTTCATTCCTTCTTCTTACTTCCATAGAGTTTCAACAAAGCATATTAATCATTTTGAGGGTGACCAGTTATGCCTGGCACTCCATAGGGACACTCTCTGGGAGCTTCATCTTTCCTCTCTTACCCAAGTCTAGATTAGGGTGTTTTTCCTCTGCAGACCAGGAATTGGCAAACTATGGCATATGGACCAAATCTGGCCCACCACCTTTTTATAGATTAAGTTTTATTGGGACACAGTCATGATAACATGTTTATTCTTTGTCTATTAACATGCATGACCATGGAGAGGACTTGCACAGAGATTGCATAGTCCTTAGGAAAGTTTTCAGATCTCTGCTCCAGACAAAAGGCTTTTTTTCATGTGTGTTTCTCCTTTGTCTTACCTTCTCTTCATAGTTAGATAACAATCACAAAGTAAAATAATCAACCAGAAATAATGCCAAACTAGAGATGCCAATGAGTTGCATTTAAATTTACAGAAGGATGGCCTCCATTCTCACATAAGAACCCTTGCTGTTTCTCAAATGTAACAAAATATTGTTTCTACCTTAAACATCCTAAAATTAAATGTTTTCTATTTACTTATTAATCCCTGCTCAAGTGCACCCACTTCCATGAGGCCTTTCTGAGAGCTTCTAATTGCTTAGACCATTACCCACCCTCTTCTGAGACACATCTCACAGCTCACCTGTACCAGCTTCCCTCCCCCTGCCCTCCTCTTCCCCTAGCCTTCCTCTTTCTTGTGATTTATGGTTTAGCAATATTTTTATTGCTTGAGAATGCCTTTGTAGTTTCTTTTCACTCTAATAGCATTTTTCAATGAAACATACACAGTGCTTCACCTAAGATGGATTCTGGAAAATAAAAATGTCTAAAAGAAGTTTCTATCTCCTTCCATGAATGAATACTCAATTTCAAGTCTTTTCTGCTCTCCATGAGAATTTTTACATTGACCATTGCTTTGTAAATAGCATTTCTAATAGATGGAAGATACAATCCTTAAGAGGTGATAGAGACTGGGGAACTACACAATATTTTACTTTATTTGAAATAGTTCACAAAACTTAACATTTGTAAGCATTCATTGAAATCTATATTCCCAGGTTCTCTTGAAAAATCAGAATTCTAGTACCTCTGGGATTTCCATAAGACTTCAATCAGCTAGAGCTCTGCAGCACTGCCTTCTTGGGAAGAGTCATGTGTGTTCTGACTTCCAGGTCACTATAGCTTCTGACACTCCTATTAGCCTATGTTGGGCCAGGTTAATCATTTATGTTGCCTGATCAATCCCCATAAACATTTATAGCAATCTCCTCTTAGCTACAGTTTTGCTTCCTACTCTTTTATTTATTGTAGTCAACTGTGGTCCAAAATATTAGATGGAAAATTCCAGAATATGTGATTCATGTTTTAAATTGCATGATGAAATCTCCCATTGTCCCACTTTCTCCTGCCCAGAATTGCCCCTTTTCCAGTATATCCAGGCAGTGTATGCTACCTACCCATTAATCACTTAGTAGCTGTCTTGATTATTAGATTGACTGACGTGCTATTATAGTGCTGGTGTTTAAGTCGCCCTTATTCCTTATTTTACTTAACAGTGGCTCCCAGGAACAAGAAGAGTAATGCCGGCAATTTGGAGATGCCAAAGAGAAGCTGTAAAGAATATGCACAAAGGAGAAAACATAGTATAAATAGGGTTCTATACTGCCCCAGGTTTCAGGCATTCCCAGGGGTCCTGGAATGTATCCCCTGCCTATAGGGGTGGAGAACTACTGTAATTTGTGATTCCTAATCTAAGCTAAATAACAAAGGACCAGAAACATTTGACTGAGAAGTTACATGTCAGATGTGGTTATCAGTAATAGCTTAAAATAACTGGGAGCAAAAGTTGTACAATGGGAGGAAATTGCAAATTCATGGAATAATATCTCAGATATCTTTGAGTCAGTATTGGTAAAATGCTGAGAGAGAAAAAACAAACAAAAACCAACCTTGGAGTTTGACAGTCTGTTTAGATAACCAAGACCAAGCTAAGTCCTAGATTTGGTAACAGCACTTCGGAGTATATAGCACAGTGCTCGTGATGAGCTGAATTGTGTTTCTTCCAAATTCATGTGCTGAAGTCCTAACCTTTAGTATTTCAGAACATGGCTGTGCATTTAGATACAAGGCTTTTAAAGAGGTGATTAAGGCAAAATAAAGCTCTTAGGATCGGCCTTAACCCAATCTGACTAGTATCTTACAGGAAGAGGAAATTTGGACACACAGAGACACCATTGGCTTGTTGGAAAGGGTCGCTTAAGGATGGGATGGGGGGGTTGATGGATGAGTTTTCACGGTATAAACCCTGCATGGTGGCCACAGACGGTCAACTTGGCATTTCAGCTTAATGAAATCAGGAAAAAATCACAACTCCATACTTTTTTAAAAAAATAAATTTGTGTCAACTTCAGAGACCCCTACTGAGGATTGAACCTACAACCTAGGCTTATATCTTGACCGGGAATGGAACTGTGACCTTCCAGTTCATAGGTCGATCGATGCTCTACCACTGAGCAACCCCAGCCAGGCACTGTTGCAAAAATATCACAGACTTCTTTGCACTGTTGGAAGATGATTCAAAAAGAGTGTGAGCTCCTTGGAGACAGTGATTATTTTTTTACTTCCTGTGTATCACTGACTGTGCTGCTGGAACTTGACATTCCATTATATGATCATTTGTATTGGCCATATGATAATCATATGGCTTTGTCCTAGTTAAAAGAATATTCCTCTCAGAATATCTTGCAGAGACAAACATTATCCAACATGATAATGAACTAAAGGCAGTTCCTTGAAAGGAGATGTCTAATGGGGTTTGGAGTTTACAGATAAAAGTTCCTTTTAGAAGAGAGTATTTCCACTGGGGTGCCAGATGGAGGGATCTGACTGGTTATCCAGGAGATGGCAGAAGGGAAGAATCAGGCTCCAGATGGAAAACGCCACTAATAAGAAGGATGAGAGGGAAACCAAAAATGTTATCATCAGACTGCAGGAGAGCTCGGTGTGGGAAAAAATCTAACCCAAGGTCTCACATAGGTAGAAACAGATATTGGTTCTCTAGGCATTACTCTATCTGAGGATGTTTTCAGATCTAATTGATCTTTGGTTTGACCAGAGTCAGCCCTATCATTTCAAATTTTATTATTAAAATAAATATGATCTATAGGCATTTAAGCTTGCATAAAAGTTAGGCAAAAGTTACACTTTTCCAATAAATTTTTGTTTTGAAGGCATTTATAGTAGGTCTCCTTTAAAAAATGCACTCATCTAATCTAATAAGAGTAATATGCAAATTAACTCTCACTCCGTTACACCCACAAGCCACGCCCATAAACCACGCTGCTCACCAACCAATCAGGAGGAAATATGCAAATTAACTCAACTAAGATGGCGTTGCCCAGTCTGCCTCAGCCCCACAACTGAAGTAGCCAGGCTTGTTAGCCAGGCAGGTGATGGGGGAGGCAGGGGGGCTGAGGGGCAGAGCCATCAATCACAGGAACCTGGGAAGGGATGGAGCTGGCAATCACGGGGGTTGGGGGGTCTTCTGCCCAGGCCTGCATCCTAGGCCAGAGACTACTGGCCTGGGTAGGGGTGGAGCTGGGATTGGAGGGGCAGGGGTGGAGCCAATGATGGGAGTGAATTACAGAGGAAACACCTTTTCTTAACACTCATTGGATAAGCTCCCTGTATGCCACCAGTAATATTCTTAGTAACTTGGGTAATAAGAATCCAAAAAGGCATCTAGGGTTTTTCTACCACACTCTTGGAGAAAAAAAAATGAAGGTCCACTGCGGAGGGCTAAGAAATGTCATATCCTGCCCTAGCCGGTTTGGCTCAGTGCATAACGCCTCAGCTTGCTGACTACAGGGTCTGCGTTCAATTCTGACCAAGGACATGTACCTAGGTTGCAGGCTCCTCCCTGGTCGGAGTCCAGGTCAAGGCTCATGCAAGAGGCAACCAATCAAAGAGTTCTCACTTCGATGTTTCTCTCTGTCTTTCCCTTCTCTTCCACATTCTCTAAAAAATCAATGGAAACTTATCCTCAGGTGAGGATAAAAAAAAGAAAGAAAGAAAGAAATGTCATAACGTATGAAAGACACATCTTGAAAATGCCTAAAGAAAGTTGTCATTTTTTCATGGTGAAGGGACTAGAGTCCATGTTAATGAAAACACCTTGATGGCTGCATTGACTGGCAGTGCCTGTAGCAGCAGAGTGATGGGGTTGGGCTTGGGGGGTCTTCTGCCCAGGCCTTCAGAATCAGGCAGAGACCCCCAGCCTGGGAAGGGGCAGAGCTGGCCATCACAGGGGTTGGGGGGTCTTCTGCCCTGATTAGCCTGGTCACCTTCCAAAAAGGGAGGCCAGACTACAGCTTAGGCTTGTTCTCCATGGGGAGCAGGGATCAGGCCTAAGCCTTCAGTAGGACATTCCCTGAGGGCTCCCAATATGTGAGAGAGGGCAGGCTGGGCTAAGGAACATACCCCCTCCAGTGCACGAATTTCGTGCACCAGGCCCCTAGTCTAATCTAATAAAAGAGTAATATGCAAATTAACCCTCACTCTGTTACACCCACAAGCCATGTCCACAAGCCACACCCACCAACAAATCAGGATCAAATATGCAAATTAACTCAACTAAGATGGCGGCAGCCATGGAGCTGGAGTTGCCCCTGGCAATGGAAGAAGCCAGGGCCCTGTGGGCCCTGAGCTCTACTCAAAACTACAAAGTTTCAATTATAGAAGATAAACCCCAGATACCTGCAGGGCTGGGACCTTGGGTTGCCAGAGGCAACCCAGGCTTCGAGCCGGGGACCAAGGCAACAAAGGTTCAATTATAGAAGTTAAATAAATCCCAGATACCTGCTTCTAGCCAGGCACCCCAGTAGGGACCCGAACCCTAAAGAGGCTGTGGGCAGCCTGAAAATGGCCCTCAACCTCTCACCTAGGCTGGCCACCCCCCCCATGGGGTGAGGGTCCCCACTGGGGTCTTGGCAAGCCTGCAAACAGCCATCAGCCCCTCATGCAGGCTGGCCAGGCATGCCAGCAGGTGGGCATCCCCTGAGGGGTCCCAGATTGCGAGAAGGCACAGGCTGGGCTGAGGGACCCTCCTGAGTGCACAAATTTTTATGCACTGGGCCTCTAGACTATTATAATTTCAAATGTGTGTCCATGTGATTACTAGTTTTTCCACAACTTTAAACAAATCCTAGTGTGTAAAATATAATGAAGTTTAGAAGTATGTATATATTTTAAATATGTTAACATACATGCACACACACAAACTCCAAACAATATATAACTGTGCACATTCACACGTGTACTTACTCGTGTGCACAAATTTCACGTCAACCACTTCCCTTTAGGTTTTAATTAAAGTGCCAATTCCTAAGATTGATGATTACCAGGAGTAGGTACTGAAAGAAGTAAATAAAAGGGCCAGTGGCATTTTGACAGCTGACAGTGTGACGGGGATGCATTGCCCAAGTTTTACCAGAATAAATCACCTTCATGCTAATTTTCACCTTTGACTCCATTCCTCTACTTGTTCCCAAATAAGTTCTGAGAGGAACGCTTGCTAAGGCAGAGATCAGATGCACAGAATGGAGAATGATCCTCTTTAAAACCTTCCCTGCAATCCTTTAGAAAGCAAATAGAACCAAAGAGCAATACATCACTCGTAAAGATTTAATGAACTGGCTCGGTCTTAGTTTTCCTTTCCAAGACTTGACCTGACTGTGGGCTTTCAAACCAGGGGAATATATCAGAGCAATGAGAACAGATCACATCTGGGGAAAAGACAAAGTGGGTGCATCCTTTGAAGAGCACATCTCTGTGTAGGTTCCATTTTTCCTTCCACCGCTATCACTGCTGGCCAGGACCTTTCTTCACATCTCTGATCCTCTGTGTGAGCAAAGATTCACCCTCTGATAAAACCAGCCATAATCGGGAAACCTTTACTTTCTGAACAGAGCCTTCCAGCCACACTAAATCCATCTGGGTGAAGTAAGTTGTGATTGAAAGCATTTTTTTTTAGATTATATCCCCCTAAATGTATAACCCAGACTAAAGAGATTTATTTGGATGAAATGAGAAATGGCCTTAAACTCTGTCTTTCATTTGCATCAAACCCCAAAGAAACTTGCCAAGTTTATAAATATTTATCCATCATTTTCCTTAATATTTCTTCTCACTTGGTACATGTACCCAACTTTACTTTCTTGTCTGTGGGGAAGCAAATATGTCAAAATTTCAAAAAAAATTGATTAGAGTTTTTCCCCCACACCATTTTGATGATTAGGAAGCACAAGCTGCACGCATGAATTTCAGATAAGCATCAATATCTGAATTTAACTCTTACTAAATAAAATCATACATTTTGTACATTCAATATCATGCAACTTGTGTTCATTTGTTGAATGGAAACATCCTAAATCACTATCTCTATGTTATGTGTACTAATTTTATCCTTTCTTAGCAACTGTTGGAAGTTAAATTTTCTTGCTTTGGCATATATATGCAACTAATAATATTGTGACAAGTACTATTCAGATAATCACCTCCTATGACAAGTAGAGTTATCTAACCCTTACCATTAAAAAAATTAAACAGATAATAGCTAGACTTGTTTTTGATAAACAATCCTCAAGTCCTCCAATGATTATATGCCAACTTTTGGCAAACATCTGCCATCATGTCCTCTCATTTCTACTTTTATAGTTATGAGTTAGGTAGCAGGAATTTTTGTGTAAATATTCTCAAGCTCAGTGGAAACTATAGATATTGAGGACTGTTCTTCTAATACTTCCTTATAGGATTTACTTTCCTTAAATGTGGTGTGCTATTATTAGCATCCCCATCATTTAATATTTTTAATGGTATAAGATACCATGCATAGCATGCAGATCTAAAGATAAAGAAATAAAATCATGTTAAATTATGTTGACTTTCTTAAAAACTCTTGCTGTTTCTCCTAACCTCTTTTAGATTAAATTAACTTGAAAACAATACTAGAAGATATTATATGATATTGCAATATTAGATGATATTATATAAAGTATCATTATTTCCATGGCATAAGTGTATTTCCATAGGTATACATGACCAATGAACACAGAATGATATGAAATCAAGCTGTGCTCAAAAACCACAAATTGGCATATGGAAGAACATGAAGCTGACCCTTAACTTGATACCTACTTGCTTCCTGAGATTTTCCCAGTATTGCTTTATATTACAAAGATTCCTGCTGTGCAGTTCTATTATTTTGCTTTATAAGTGCAAGAGTCACAGTGACATGCCAAAATGTTAGGCAGAATGTCAACTCATCATTAGAACATAATATCCGTAATACAAGTGGTTTTGATATGAAAAACTTGCTCATTAAATCATGTCTATCCATTTTAATGTGACATTGTGCTGGTCACCGTGTGATAATGCTGCCAGCTGACTTCCAGCTGTCTGTCCAAAGGATGATATTCTGTTCATTCAGGTTATTTATCCCCAGGACATTCATGCCTCCAAGGTACTAAATTAGACCTGGAGAATATACAGTAACTCTTCTATTTAGTTCCTTGGGTCATTTTGCTGCAAAGTCCCTCAGAGCCATGAAAGCAGTAAAGCAGTGTTAAAAAGAATTTTCTTTGACAGGCAGTACCTGGGAATAATTGTGGGAAGTGTTGTTTCAATTTAATGTTTTCATTTCCCCTTATTTTTCTCCCACTGTCCTAACACTAAATTGGCATTAAGCAGGTTTTCAATTACTTCTTCATGAGGGATAAACTTGAGGCAACAATTTCCAGACTTATCCGTTCATCAGAATCACCTGGGGAGCTTTAAAAAAAATACAGATTTTAATTCAGCAGGACTCAAGTTTGAAAAGTTTTTATCTCTTCCTTCTTATTCTGAGACCTTGTTTACCTGAATAGTTTTGAAGGTCCAAAGAAAAAGATCCCTAATTAGACATTTAAGCTTTAATAGTTATCTGATGAAAATCTGTTTTGTACCATATATCACCCTGTATTCAATCTCATGTTTCATTCACGAGCAGGCCAATGGTAACTGGGAATACAGACTTTTTCTGGACTCCTTTTCTGTCTTGTACTTTTATGATTTTTAAAAATTTAAATATAATTTGTATACAATATTATGCTAGTTTTAGATGTTAAATATAGCAATGTAACATTTGTATGCAGTTGAGTTTCTTATATAAGGAAGGACCATGTGCATAGATGTTAAGGGCATCAACTCTCATTTAAGACATCTGGTGTTCAAATAATGACTCTGCCACTTGCTACCTCTTTAAGCCCTGGTTAAGTGAATAATAGCAGTCTCTAATCCCAAAGGATTACTGAGAGAATTCATTGACATAACGGGTATTTCACAGTGTGTCAAATATAGGAAATACTCCGTACTTTTAGAATATTTTGACTATGGTATTTTTAATGATTTATTGAAATCTTAAATGTTTTACTTTTATTTTTGGAAATCTTCACCACTTGTGGTAAGTGAAGTGCAGAAAAGTGTTTCCCAGACATCCTAACCTCTTTGACTATAGTGTCCATTTTTTATTTGATGCACAGTAAGCTGATCTTTTGTGGAAAGCCAAAATAATACTCACCTTAGATGTCATAAAAGAACTCCTATATCTTCTCTTTATTTTAGTAACTTTTGTGTGTCCTAGGTGAATATCCTATTTCTACTGACTTTTGGTACTAAGTTTTGCCAACTGCTTCAATGAATTCCTCCCAGGCTTTCATTTATCTCGGTCTTAAAAGCTCTTAATAGAGTTACCTAAACTTTTCTGGGGACATCACCCAACTTTACTCAAGCTAGGTATAAGCACTTCTTTGACACTAACAAATTATCACTGATTATTATACTTGCAAGATAATTATAAATGATCCACCCAAACTATGAAGTCTTTTAGTAAACCATTCACATGTTGTTATCTTCTAGCTTCTGCTGGAATGAAACCTTCCAGGCTCTCTTAGAAGCTATACCAGTGCTATTGAAAGTATAGTCTGCAAACCACAATAGTCCATAAATTGTTAGAGATCAATGAGCAGAAGCTAGGTTAGAATATAATCAACCTTGTCACTAGGCATATTTTTTAGTTTGTCTGACATTTTTAGTAGAAAACCTTCCTTAATGAATGAAACACTGTGTCAATTCATATGTTGGCCAACTGTTAAACAATTCACAGACCAGCTACTTTGGGTAGCAACAAGCTAGAAACCATGCTGTGTCAGAAATATGGCATTGGAGCTGGGGAGACATTAAACAAGTTCACATTAGTAACTTTTACTAGCAATAAAAGAAAGCAAAATTAATGTGATAAAGACAATCTGGAGGAAGAGGCACAAAAGGCTTCTATAAGGGGTAACACTAAGACTTGAATGCTATCAAGTGCAAAAGTAGGGAGAGGAAAGAGCATTCTAATTGGAGGAAAAAGCTAATACTGAGGCTTAAAGAAGAAACAACTTGGAGTGGCCCAGGAAATAAAGAAGGTCAATGGCTGGATGGAAATAAAAAAGGAAGAAAGCATAGGAGATGATTATCTGAATAGTAGTTGGTAACTAAATCATGCAAGGCCTTAAAAATAATTTATATTTTATACCTGTTCTAATGAGAAACCATTGGAAAATTCTACACACAGAAAGGTCATAATATGGTTTACATTCTTTAACTACAATCTACTTTTCTTTCTAAGAACACCTCATTCTCCTGTAATTGTGCTTTTGGTCTTTTTTAAAATATTTTAAATGTGATTTATTAATTTTTAGAGAGAGAAGAAGGGAGGTGTAGAGATAGAAAGATCGATCAGCTGCCTTCTGCACTCTACCAGCTGGAGATTGAGCCAGAGATCTGGGCATGTGCCCTGACCAGGAATCAATCTGATGACCTCTTGGTTCATGGGCCAATGCTCAACCACTGAGCCACACTGGCTAGGCTATGCCTTTGGTTTTGCTTTTCTACTTACTTGCTTCATCCTTTTGTCATTCTTTTTCACATATGCTTGTCTCCTACCCTTCAAAGCTCAAGTCCATTTTCTTCCACTGGTGTTTCCTAACTACTTGTATGGTTACATTAAAAAAAAAATTATGCTAGTCTTCAGGTCAGGTAAATTGCACCTTGTTTGCTTCTTTAAAACACCTATCTGTAACATTCAATAAGTGAGAAGTGAATTCCTGTTAACTGACCCTCTGTTTGCTTTTGGCACCATTGGCTGAGAAAACAGGAGAGTATTTAAAGGAAAATTAGGAATTGAAGATCAGTAGAATATAAATATGTATTACAGAGAGAGGGAAAGTTTCTGATGGAGAATAAATGAACAAAGGTGAGACCATTTAAAATGTACAGAAAAAATGAAGAGCATGATCTCAGCACTTCACCACTTACCTCACTCCTAGACAGGTTATATTCATTGAGGGATTCACACTGTTGAATTTCTCATAGCATCAGCCAGCCATCTGGTTTCCTAGGCTTCTGCTGTTTTTACACTTTTCTCCAAACCATTGCAATTTTTCCATTTTTTTATATAAGTGGGACAAAAGTACAATTATGAAATACCTTAGCCCCTTCTTTGATCCAAGTATTTTAATTTCTTATTTTGAATTATAATGTTCCAAATTTCTCCTCATCTGATCTCTTGAATTGTAGCACAAATTACATTTGAAGCCACTGTATTTAGGCTGCTTTCTCACACCTATTACCTAAGATTCTCCTTGCATTTCTTAAGCTTCTTTTATTTGTTCCACTAACTTCTTGAAATCTACCTACTGTTCAGTTCTCAATTTTAAAGAGTTAATCTTGTGAGGTTGAATGGCTTCTTTAGAAACTCAATCAGTAAGATTCTTTGCAGATTTCAGTACTTATCTTGCTGAGGGTTTACTTAGTAGATTATTTAAGACTTTAGGAGGTTAAATAGCTGCTTGAGTTTCAGGGAAAACTGTTTGGAAGGGGAAAGAGAGAAGATACTGATGTTGTTATGGTCTTGTGAGTTTTTCTCCTCCATTTATTTTCATTAAAAATAGATAACTGCAGGAAAACAAGATTTTTTTTTCCTACTGAGGATGCACCTGCTCTTTTTGTGACACACAACTTACAATTTCTTCTTGTATGTGTCATCTGTTATTTCTAGTGGAGTCTGAGATCATGTTACTTGTAGATAAAAAAAAAAAAAAAGCAGATATACATCAAGTATTCAAAGCTAAAAGGAACAATAGTCCTAAAACCTTGTATTTGGTTGTTTTGACTGTCAGGGATATTTCATTCATTCATAGAAAGGATACTTTTCTAAGAAAGTGGCTACTCGAAGTGAAATCACTTACTGCTGCTGCCAGTGGTTATAGAGAAGTGGCATGATCAAGACTCAGAGAATTCAGAAAGCAGATTGCTAAAATGACCAGAATATTTGTCTTTATAAACGCTTGAGGATACATGACTTTTCACATGTTCTTTTTCTTCTAATAGATAGAATACAAAGTTATCCAGTAGATATTTGCTATACAATGAGAACTAAATACCTCTTTCTTCTGTTGTCAATGTCACTTTTAAGTAAAGATAACTACTAGTATGCTGCCTAAATAAAAGGGAAATGTAACCTGGTTTGCAAAACACCATATCTACATGACTAGTAATAAGTAATTGTTCTAATTGTGTTGGGGGTGGTCAAAATCCATTTTAGGTTTCTCCAG
>PVJC01021332.1:0-28319 GCA_004026665.1 Murina feae | reverse complement strand
TATTACCACCAAAACAGCAATACAAGAAATGCTAAAGTGTCTGCTGTAAAAAGAAGAAATAGGAAGGGAAGAAGGAATACCAGCATAAGGAATAAAAATGGCAACAAACAAGTACCTTTCAATAATAACTTTAAATTTAAATCAATTAAATGCCTCAATCAAAAGACATAGAGTAGTTGAGTGGATCAGAGAACATGACCCATATAACTGCTGTCTACAGGAGACCAATCTCAGAACAAAGGACTCACACAGACTGATGGTGAAGGGATAGAAGAAGGTTTGTCAGGTAAATGAAAATGAAAAAGAAGCTGGGGTAGCAATACTTATATCTGACAAATTAGACCTCAAAGGGAGGGGCTTAACAAGAGACAAGGAAGGCTACTTCATAATACTAAAGGGAGACATTCAACAAGAAGATATAATTCTGGTAAACATATATTCAACCAGCAGAGGAGCCCAGAAATACATTTAAACAATCTAGAGTATATCAAGGGAGAGATTGACAGCAATACAGTCATAGTAGGAGATTTTAATACCCCACTACCACTGGACAAAACCTCTAAACAAAAAATCGGCAAAGGAATATCAATTCTAAATGACTCACTAGATCAGATGGGAGTAATTGACATTTTCAGAACATTTCACCTCAAAGCCACAGAATATACATTCTTCTCAAGTACATAGGGGTCATTTTCAAAGATAGACCATGTATTGGGCCACAGGAAAAGTCTCTTCAAATTCAAGAAGATAGAAATAATATCAAGAATCTTCTCAGATGACAATGGCATAAAATTAGAAATTAACTACAATGCAATGAAAAAAAAAAATCAAACACCGGGAGACTAAATAGAATTTATCAAACAACTAGCAGCCTGGTGGACAATAATTTATGCACTCAGGGAGGTTCCTCAGCACAGCCTATGCCCTCTCACAGTCTGGGACCCTTCGGGGGATGTCCACCTGCTGGCTTAGGCCCGCTCCTCGGGGGATCAGGCCTAAGCTGGCAGTCAGACATCCCTCTGGCAGCCTGGAACCCCTCAAGGATTATCCACTTGCCAGTGGGGAGCAGGCCTAAGTGCTGTCAGACATTCTTAGCGCTGCTGAGGAGGCAAGAGAGGCTCCCACCACCACAGCTGTACTAGCAGCCATCAGCCTGGCTTCTGGCTGAGCAGAGCTCTCCCTGTGGGAGTACACTGACCACCAGGGGCAGCTCCTGCATTGAGTGTCTGCCCCCTGGTGGTCATGTGTGTCATAGTGACCAGTCATTCCCAGTTGTTCTGCTATTAGGGTCAATTTGCATATTACCCTTTTATTATATAGGATAGAGGCCTGGTGCATGGGTGGGGGCTGGCTGGTTTTCCCTGAAGGGTGTCCCAGATCAGGGTAGGGGTCCCGCTGGGTTTCCTGATGAGCCTTGGTGAGGGACTGAGGGCTGTTTGCAGGCTGCCCACATCCCTATCAAGGAGGGGATTCCTGCTGGGGTGCCTGGCCAGCCTGGGTGAGGGGCTGAGGGCCATTTTCAGGCTGTCCACATCCCTTTCAGGGTGGGGGGCAGTCCTGATGGGGTGCCTAGCCAGCCTGGGTGAGGGGTTGATGGCTGTTTGTAGGCTAGCCACAGCCCTTTAGGGTGGGCGTCCCTGCTGTGGTGCCTGGCCAGCCTTGTTGAGGGGCTGAGGGCCATTTTCAGGCTTTCTAAGCCCCCAAGCAGGGACCCTTACCCCATGAGTGGGGCCATCCTGGGTAAGGGGCTGATGGCTGTTTGCAGGCTAGTCACAGGCCCCAGTGACCCAAGTTCCCAGCAAGGCTGGCTGGAAGCAGGTATCTGGGATTTATTTATCTTCTATAATTGAAACTTTGTTGCCTTGAGCAGAGGTCACAGCCTGCCTAAGCAGGCAGCTTCCTCCATTACCAGGGCAATGAAGCCTTCTGTTTGCTCTAGCTCTGTGGCTGCCAGCCGCCATCTTGGTTGGGTTAATTTGCATGTAATCATTCTAATTGGCTGGTGGGTATGGCTTGGGATGTAGTGGAGTGATGCAATTAGCATATTACTCTTTTATTAGATTAGATTTCCAAAGAGATCAAAAAAGCAATAAAAACCATCATGACAACAAATGACAATTAAAACACACAAACCGAAATCTATGGGAGACAGTGAAAGTTGTCCTGATAGAGAAGTTCATAGCTCTACTGGCCTACCTCAAAAACAAGAAAAAATACTAATGAATTATCTAAACCTACAACTGAAAGAGTTAGAAAGAGAACAAGAAAAGCCCAGCATAAGCAGAAGAAAAGAAATATTAAAGATCACATGAGAATAAATGCCACAGAGACAAAACAAAACAAACAAACAAAAAATAAAAATACAAAATATCAACAAACCAACATCTGGTGCTTTGAAATATTAAACAAGATTGATGAACATCTAGCCAGGCTCACTAAGATGCAAAAAGAGAGGACCCAAATAAACATAATGAGAAATGAATGGCATGGAGTAACAACTGATCCCAAGAAATACAAAGGATTATGAAAAAATACTATGAACGCATCTATTTTAAAAAATGGACAACCTAGACGAAATGGACATATTTTTGAAAACTAAAATCTCCCAAAACTAAATCAGTAGGGAAAAAAAACCTGAATGTGCTGATAACTGCTGAAAAAATTGAAGCAGTGATCAAAAATCTTCCAGCAAATAAAAGCTTTGGTCCAGATGCCTTTACAGGGGAGTTCTACCAAGCTTTCAAATAAAAACTAAAACCTATCCTCCTCAGACTATTTCAAAAATTCAAGAGGAAGGCACACTTCCAAGCTCTTTCTATGAAGCCAGCATTACCCTAATTCCAAAACCAGATAAAGACACCACAAAAAAGAGTAGAGGACAATATCCTCGATGAACATATATGCTAAAATCCTCAACAAAATTCTAGCAAATTGGATCCAGCATTATATTAGTAAAATCATACACCATTACCAGGTGGGATTTATTCCAGAGATTCAAGGTTGGTACAATATCTGCAAATCAATAAATGTGATATATCACATAAACAGTTTGGGAGATAAAAATCACATAATCATATCAATTGATGCAGAAAAAACATTAGACAAAATCCAACACCTTTTCTTGATAAAAACACCCAGCAAAGTGGAAATAGCTAGATCATACCTCAAAATAATGAAAGCCTTATATGGCAAACCTACAGATAACATCATACTCAGTGGGCAAAACTAAACTCATTTCCACTAAGAACGGGAAAAACACAGGGATGCCTGCTTTCACCACTCCTGTTTGATATAGTTCTGGAAGTGCTAGCCATAGCAATCAGACAAGAAGAAGAAATAAAACACATCCAAATTGGAAAAGAAGAAATAAAACTGTGCTTATTCACAGATGATACTATATACAGAAAATGCCAAAGGCTCTATCAAAAAACTACTAGACCTAGTAAATGAATTTGGCAATGTAGAAGGACACAAAATTAAAGCCTGGTAATCTATGGGCTTTTTGTACACCTACTAGAGGCCCGGTGCACAAAAAATTGTGCATTCGGGGGGGGGGGTCTCCTCAGCCCGGCCTGTGCCCTCTCACAGTCTGGGATCCCTCAGGGGATGTCCACCTGCTGGCTTAGGCCCACTCTCCAGAGGATTGGGCCTAAGATGGCAGTTAGACATCTTTCTGGCAGCCCGGGAGCCCTCGGGAGATGTCCACTTGCTAGCAGGGAGCAAGCCTAAGCTGCAGTGAGACATCCTTAGCGCTGTTGAGGAAATGGGAGAGGCTCCCACTGCCACCACTGTGCTGGCAGCTGGTAGCCTGGCTTGTGGCTGAGCAGAGCTCCCCCTGTGGGAGCGCACTGACCACCAGGGGGAAGCTCCTGCATTGAGCATCTGCCCACTGGTGGTCAGTATGTGTCATAGTGACCTGTCATTCCCAATGGTTCTGCTATTAGGATCAATTTGCATGTTATCCTTTTATTATACAGGATAATGAAATCACAGAAAGAGAAATGGAAAGAAACAATCCCATTTATCATCGCACCAAAAAATAAGATACCTAGGAATAAAGTTAACTAAAGATATAACAGACCTGTACTCGGAAAACTATAGGATATTGAAAAATGAGAGAGGAAGACATAAATATATGGAAGAGCATACCATGTTCATGGATTGGTAGAATCAACATCATTAAAATGTCCATATAACCAAAGCAATCTGCAGATTCAATGCAATCCCCATTAAAATACCAATGACATATTTCAAAGATATAAAACAAACTCTCCAAAACTTCATATGGAATAAAAAAAGACCCCAAATAGCCACAGTAATCCTGAGAAATAAGAACAAAGTTGTAGGGATCATAATACCAGATGTCAAGCTATATTACCAAGCCATGATTCTCAAAACTGCCTGGTACTGGCACAAAAACAGACATATAAACCAATGGAACAGAACAGAGAGCCCAGAAATCAACACAAGCCATTATGCTCAATTAATATTTGACAAAGCAGGCAAAAGCATACAATGGAGTCAAGACAGTGTCTTCAATAAATGGCGTTGGGAAATTTGGTCAGATACATGCAAAAAAAAATGAAACTAGACCACCAACTTACGCCATACACAAAAATAAACTCAAAATGGCTAAAGGACTTAAATGTATGTTGGGACACCATAAAAATTCTACAAGACTCCACAGGCAGCAAAATAGCAGACATGTGTTGTAGTGATATCTTTACCGACACAGCTCCTAGGGCAAAGGAGATTAAGAAGAAAATAAACAAATGAGACTACATCAAAATAAAAAGCTTCTGCACAGCAAAAGAAACCATCAACAGAACAACAAGAATGCCCACTACGTGAAAGAATATATTTGCCAATACTATGTCAGATAAGGGTTTGATCTCCAAAATTTACAGAGAACTCATACAACTTAACAAAAGTAAGATAAACGATCCAATCAAAAAATGGGCAAAGGACTTAAATAGACACTTTCAAAAGAGGATATACAGAAAGCCAAGAGACATATGAAAACATATTAAAGTCACTAATCATCCGAGAGATGCAAATCAAAACGACAATGAGGTACCATCTCACACCTGTCAGAATGGCTATCATCAACAAATCAACAAACGACAAGTGCTGGAGAGGATGTGGAGGAAAAGGAACCCTCCTGCACTGCTGGTGGGAATGCAAAATGGTGCAGCCACTGTGGAGAACAGTATGGAGTTTCCTCAAAAAGTTAAAAATGGAACTCCCATTTGACCCAGTAATCCCACTTCTAGGACCAAAGCCCAAGAAACTAGAAACTCCAATCAGAAAGGATATATGCACCCCTATGTTCATAGCAGCACAATTTACAATAGCTAAGGTATGGAAACAGCTTAAGTGCCCACCAGCAGATGAGTGGATTAAAAAACTGTGATACATCTACACAAAGGAATACTATGCTTCAGTAAAAAAAAGAAGGAACTCTTACCATTCCCAACAGCATGGATGGAACTGGAGAGCATTATGCTAAGAAAAATAGGCCAGTTGGAGAAAGATAAATATCACATGATCTCATTCATTTTTGGAATATAGGAACAACATAAACTGATAAAGAAAAATAGAGGCAGATACATAGAAGTATGGAACAGACCATCCAACCTCAGAGGGAAGGCAGCAGAGTGTGGGTGGATAAGAGATCAACCAAAGGAGTTGGATGCATGCATATGAGCATAACCAATGGACACAGAATGTAGGTGGATAAGGGCATTAGCTGGGGGGTAGGAGTGGCCGGGGAGAGGTCAATGGGGGCGGGGGAAGCAGACTTATATGGTACTTTAAAAAATAAAGAATTTAAATTAAAAATAAATAAAATAGGAAAAACAAAGAAACAAACAAAACACTCTATTGTTTATGGTTTATACCCAGAAGTCATTTAGGGATGTACTTACTAATTTTCAAATTTCTTTATTTTAAAATTTTATTATTAATTTCTTTCTTTTATTTATGATCAGTGACAGTATCCAGTTTTTTTGTTACCTAAAAATACTCAAATGTTTAAGTGACATTTAGTTTGAAAAAAAGTTATTTTAAACATTGGGGGAGGTAACAGATCAGCCAAGGGACTTTTGGTACATGCATTTAAGCATAAATAATGGACACAAAACACTGGGGGTAGAGGAGGCGGGTGGAAGGGCAGGGAAAAAAGAGATATATGTACCAATCTTTGTAAAACTTTATGAAATAAAAATAAAAATAAATAAATAAATAAATAAATAAATATTTTTAAAAAAGTTATTTTATGAGCAATAAAGTGCTGTGAATGGAACAAATAAATAAAAATATTAAAAGGTAGCTGGTACTGCCCTGATCCGTTTGGCTCAGGGGATAGAGTGTCGGTCTGCAGACTCAAGGGTCCCAGGTTCGATTCCAGTCAAGGGCATGTACATTGGTTGTAGACACAGCTCTGCTGGTAAGTGTGCAGAAGGCAGCTCATCGATGTTTCTAACTATCTCTCTCCCTTCCTGTCTGTAAAAAATCAATAAAATATATATTTTTTAAAAAGGTATCTGGTACTAATAAACAAACAAATATCATAAAGATTACAAATGTGGAATTAAGCAGTTAAAATTTAATTTCCTGACGAATTTGGTTTTATTTTTCAACCATGCAAAAAGCCATTAAACAGTGAGAGAAACTGGAGGTTTTATTTAGTGCTAAAGTTACCAATGCCATTGCGACTCCCTGCCAACATTGTAGGCTCAGCTTAGCCTGCCTCACTTTGTCTTCTTGTTGCCCACTTCCTAAATCCCTTTTCAATGCCTATAGGAAATACACCCTGAACTTAGGTAAATATTAAGTGGAGAAAGGGAGGTAGGGTTTTTTTTTTTAGATACTGAAAAAAGTACCCCACAAGACCCCTTGCCTTTCTGACCTGAAAGTGTCCATGTTAATGTTTTCCAGACATGAAATTCTGTCCTCACCCTCTTCCCAAATAAAACCTGTTCACCAAAGCTCAAAGGAAAGTTCATCTAAAGAACATTTTCCAATAAAAGGCAACTCAGCCAGGTCCAGCCCTCAAGGAACTCACCATCAAAATATACTATTATGGTTAGCAATGATAGGGACACATGGATAGCATCATGCTAAAAACATAAAATAGAAACAGCTGGCAATTATTAAGTTCTTACTGTACATTAGACACCATGATAAGTGATTAATGTGCATTCTTTCTCTTAATTCTTATAACAACCCTATGAGGTAAATACTATTAAAGTTCTTACTTTATAGATTAGGAAAATAAGGCACAGAAATATGAAGTAATTTACTCAGGGTCACATAGCTTGTAAATGACAAAACTAGGATTTGATCTGAGGAACTCTACTTCTAGATCCCACACTCTTGACTTCCCCCCATTCTTACAATGATATATAGTATCTTGCTATCCACATACAGAAGCATCAAGCCAGTATATCACATATACTAATAAGTGAATTTATAGCACCTTTTCCACCTAACTTGAGAAAAACTAATTTAATGCTTCACTCCTACCTTGTCTTTTTTCTTTTCCCAGAGATTACTTTTTTCTTTTCAATTTTCTTCCATCTTCTTGACTCCCTGTTTTCTGACAAGAACTTTTTGCAGCTTTCTGCCACTGAACTTAAACCCTTCTATTGACCTTTCTTAATGCCTTAATGCCCTGGTGGTATATATAAATGTGTTTTATAAAAATTGATCAATGCTTCTTGTGTATCTTATGTACTTTCTAAAATTAATTTTAATCATTATCTTTTGTATTTCTTCTTGCTACTTGGCATCGTATAACTTTTTTCTAAAATGAACCCATAAACATATTATCTATAACATTTTCCAGTGTCAGCCATTCAAGTCCAATGACAGGCTTTCACAGGGCTATGAAATAGGTATTTATGCACTCAAGCACTTGTTTTAGGATCTAAATGTAAATATTAGCACTCCATATTCTGCAACTCACTTCAGTTGATATAGAGTACTTAATAAGAGTCATATCTTGCCTGATTCTTCCACTAGTAGTTAGTGAATGCACTATTAAAAAGCTATGGAAGGAGCTTCTTGATTGAATTACTTAAGGAATTTCGAGTCGAAAGTTGAATCCAGAAGGAGAACAAGATGGCAGCATAGGTAAACATCCTATACTTGCTGCCTCTCACCACCACATCAAAATTACAACTAAAAGGCAGAACAACTACCACCTAGAACCATGAGAAAGCCCGCTGATTGAAAGTTCCACAACTAGAGAAGTGAAGAAAGTACAGTGAGACTGGTAAGAGGTGCAGAGGCGCAGAAAGTGCTGGCACCTGAATGTGCTGCTCTTTTAATCAGGAGGGAGATACAAGCTCCCACTTGCTCTGAACTCCAGTTCTGAGTGAGACCCTGGGAACCCAGACACATATGGAGAGAAACTGGGCTGTCTAGCATCAGGACAGGAACATGAGGGCAGCTTTCTCACAAAGGTGCTTGCAGCGATCATTGCTCCTGCATAGGAGCACTGGATGTGGAGACCCAGGGACTTCTCAGGTGAGGGTGACTGGCAGCCATTGTTGTTTGTTCTGCTCTGGTGATTCCCACAGCCCCAGCCCCAACCAATTTATAACCTGATCCAAGCTTTGCTCATTGGCTTTTGCTTATGAATGACCTGTCCTTTATCCACCTAAAACCTGTCAAACTGCAGCTGTGTCAGAGAGCCCCAGAACTTCCAAAAGAAGGCCCAAGGCCCGGCAGCAGCAACCTGCCTTGCTTTACAGCTGGGCCTCATCTGGGCACTCCCATACAAAGAGGAAGAATCTGCAGATGTCTCTGTAGCTCCTGTTGGGCGGCCCCTGACAGTGGCTAACCTTACACCTCCTTGGAGATCCAAGGGCCAGTGTACCTAGTGATCAGAGTAAGACCATACCGTATTACAACTCTTCATATCCATAAGAGACACACTCAAGGGGTAGACTCAATGAGCACCAAAGCCCCACTAAAGCAATTTCTACCCCATAAAGGTGTCTCCTGTGCAACAAATCTTTCAGTGTAGACACAGCTGGTTATCACACAGCCAATTGGCCAAGAGGTGAATTCCTCCCAGTGATACCAACAGCAATCAAGGGTTAACTACAACAAGACTGTGCAAATGGCCCACAAAAAGATACACCAAGACCGTCCACCTCAAGTGACTGGTAGAGGCTGAGCCACTGGGCCCTATCAGACACCTACCACACAAGGCCACTCTATCACCTCAAGGAGAATTAGCAGCTACCCAGTACATAGAAACAAACACAGGGAAGCAGCCAAAATGTGGAGACAAAGAAACAAGTCACAAATGAAAGAAGTGGATGAAAGCAAATATTGAATATAGAGTCCAAAACCACAGTTATAAGGTTACTCAAGAATCTTCTACAAACCTCTGAGAAATTTAGTGAGACTTTCAAGAATATGAAAAAGGACAAATCAGAAATTAAGCATACACTGACTGAAATAAAGAATTATATACAGAGATTCAACAACAGACTAGAGGATCCCAAGAATCCAGTCAAAGATTTGAAATATGAAGAAGCAAAAAACACCCAGCCAGAAAAACAAAAAGAAAAAAAATAAATCCAAAAATATGAAGATAGTGTAAGGAGCCTCTGGGACAATTTCAAGTGTACCAACATCCAAATTATGGGGGTGCTAGAAGAAGAGAGAGAGCAAGATATTGAAAACCTATTTGAAGAAATAATGACAGAAAACCTCCCCTACCTTGTGAAAGAAATGGACTTACAAGTCCAGGAAGCACAGAGAATCACAAACAAGAGGAATCCAAAGAGGACCACGCCAAGACACATCATAATTAAAATTCTAAGGGCAAAAGGCAAAGAGAGAATCTTAAAAGCAGCAAGAGAAAAACAATTACCTACAAGTGGGAACCCATACGACTATCAGCTGATTTCTCAACAGAAACTTTGCAGGCCAGAAGAGAGTGGCAAGAAATATCCAAAGTGATGAATAGCAAGAACTTACAACCAAGATTACTCTACCCAGCAAAGCTATCATTTAGAATTGAAGATGAGATAAAGAGCTTCACAGATAAGACAAAACTAAATGAGTTCATCACCATCAAACCAGTAGTATATGAAATGCTGAAGGGTATTCTCTAAGAAGAGGAAGAAGAAGAAAAAGGTAAAGATAAAAAATTATGAACAATAATGTGACAACAAATACATATCTATCAACCAGTGAACCTAAAAATCAAATGAATAAAAAACTTGATGAACAGAACAGACTGATGAATGTAGCAGAATCAAGGGCATGGAAAGGGAGCAGACTGACAGGTCTCATGGACAGAGGGATTTTGAGGGGTGCGGGAAAAGATTGGACAAAGAGCTTACACCTATGGACAAGGTCAGTTGAGGGGCGGGGGCAGGCCTGGAGTGGGGTCCTGGAGTGCAGTGGGAGCCGAGTGGAGGGGAGCGAGCTAAGGGGGAGGGGGGGAGAGGAACATCTGTAATAATCTGAACAATAAAGATTTTTTTTAAGTCAAATCCATATGTTAGTACAATTGAATAAACTCCATCTGGGCAAGCATCTAGAGGTGATGATGAAAAGTCCTGCTGGGTGAAATATATATTTGTAAGCTCCATTTATGAAGCTGTTCCTAAAACATATGTTTAGGTAGTAACTTACTAGAAGGTATAAAAGCCATGTTTGTAGTATGTCATTGTGGTTAAGGGCACAAACTTTGGAAAAAAGTTTTAATTTTAATCCCAGCTCCACCATTTACTGATTATGACCTTGAACAAGTCACATTACCTCCCTAGACCTCAATTTTTTCTATATAAGAAGATGGTAATATTACTACCCCATAAATTCACTGTAGCCTTTAAATGAGATACTATGTGAAAAGTATTTGTTCAATAGAAAAAGGCAATAAATGGTAATTATCAGCCACCATATAGCTTGCCCATTCTACAAGAGTATTCTACTTTGCAGGTTTATGAAAAGGGACATAGATAGGACAGAGAGCAAGTTTTATGCCCCGAGTAGCTCCAAAGACAATCTTAGGAGTCTTCTAGGGTAAAGAAGAAACTAAGATCACTATGTTTGCTATTCAGTCCAGTCCCATTCTGGTTGATGTTAGAATAGATAGGCACACATTTTTGGCATTTGGGATAAAAAGCAGAAGGACGAAATTAAGAGTGAGCATGCCCAAAATATTCTCTTAAATTTCCTTGTAATGAAAGAGAATGAAAGTGGATGATTAAAATCTTTCATTGGGAAATCAAGTAGTTCTCACATTAACACATGCAAAACAATGATAACTTTGGCATGATTATTGAATGAGAATGAGAATGAGAATGAGAATGAGAATGAGAATGAGAATGAGAATGAGAATGAGAATGAGCGGCAAAATGCAAATGCCGAGGGGAAAATCAGCAGTCTTATTTTTCATTATTAATGTTTTCCTTTTGTATGCTGAATTCTAGAATTTTTAAAACTTAAATTCAATGTTTGTATGTAATTTTGCCTGTGCTTGGCATCTTCACTAAAAATGGTTCATCAGGACAAAAACAAAATCTAGTAATTATGGCTGTAGCTACAATGTTTGTTAAGACTCAAAAGCAGACAATAGGTGTTTAATCACTGAAATTCAAAGAACAAAAAACATCTCCCCATTACCCTTTTATTGAACCTGGCCCAGTGAAAGAGAATTATAGCTGAATGAACCAATGCAGATGTGAGTCTCTTTTTAAAATATTTTTAAAGGTACAAAGCAGATTGTCCAAAGCAAGTTTGGTACTGATAAATTTTTTTCTTTGGTAAATACTGCCTACCAGCTTCCAGTTGCTGACACACAAGACAGGTGAAAATATGATTGTAAGAGGTGTGATGACAGATCCATCACCATACTTTGTTAATTCTAAAATACACTTCTGCAGGTGTTAAGTACTTTTTTGTACCTCTTACTAAAAGATTTCAGGATATTTTGAACAGGTGCACCTAAGAAGTGATAAACATAGCTGTGTTTTACTATAATATAATGTAATGGCAACCTTGTGCCACCATATGTAGTGGTCACTCAATAATTCATTCACTCTTTTGGTGAATACTTATTGAGGGCCTAATATATACTGAGGAACCTAAAGTGAACCTCAGTGATATCATCCATGACTCCACAGAGCTTGCATTCTAGTAAAACGAACAGTAAAGAAGTAAACAAATAAATATAGTAATTCCAAGTCGTGAACAATGCTATGAAGAAAATATAGCAGGTACCCATTTTACAAATTCCTAATGGAGATTAAATGTTATTAGAAAACAATGAGTCCACTGGGGAAATTTCCTGGTTTGACCACTTCAAGTATGAATTGACCACCCTGAAGCATAAAGATTAATGGCACTGGTATGTTTAACCACACTACTGTACCTGCTTGTGGAATTTAATTTACTTAAGAAAAAGCTGAAAAAAATGTTGACATGCCAGGTAACATAAATGCACTCATTTATTTCATATGACACATGAAAAAGAATTGGCTTTGAGCTTTTTCTCAGGACTCTGGCTATTTTTGTGAAATTATTCACAAAACATTATTTTACTCTCACATCATGGGAAAGTAAAAAGATACCACTCTGCCATCCGTCTATCCTTAATCATGTTTGATCATATCTCCTCCATTCTCTCCACACTTTTCAAAGTGGAAACAATCTAGAATATTTAAATTTTTTCTCTTCCAGATATTTTTCATTTTACTAATCATTTCTATTCATGGGTTTTGTTTTTGTTTAATTTAAATATTTATTTTTTATTTTATTTTTTTATTATCTAAAGTTTTACATATGTCTCCTTTATCCCTGATTGACCCCCATCTCCAACCATTCCCACCCTGGATAAGCCTCCACTGCCCCAGTGTCTCTGTCCATTGGTTATGCTAATATGCATGCATACAAGTCCTTTGGTTGCTTTCTAACCCCACCACCACCTGCCATTTGTCTCGATCTATTCTTGATCTTCAAATTATGTTGATCATTATATCCCACACTAGAGGCCCAGTTCACAAAAATTTGTGCACTTTGGGGGGGTCCCTCAGCCCGACCTGTGTCCTCTCGCAGTCTGGGACCCCTCGGGGGATGTCCACGTGCTGGCGTGCCTGGCCAGCCTGGGTAAGGGGCAAAGGGTCATTTCAGGCTGCCCACAGCCCCTTCAGGGTTCAGGTCCCTACTGGGGTGCCTGGCTGGAAGCAGGTATCTGGGATTTATTCAACTTCTCTAATTGAAACTTTATTGCATTGGTCCCCGCTCAAAGCCTGGGTTGCCCCTGGCAACTCAAGGTCCCAGCCTGGCAGGTATCTGGGGTTTGTTTATCTTCTATAATTGAAACTGTGTAGCCTTGAGTAGAGCTCAGGGTCCACAGGGCCCTGTCTTCCTCCATTGCCCAGGACAACTCCAGCTCTGTGGCCGCCACCATCTTAGTTGAGTTAATTTGCATACTTGCTCCTAATTGGTTGGTGGGCATGGCTTGTGGGTGTAACAGAGTGAGGGTCAATTTGCATATTATTTTTTAATTAGATTAGATATGAATGAGATCATTTGATATTTATCTTTCTCTGACTGGCTTATTTCACTTAGCATAATACTCTCCAGTACCATCATGCTGTTGCAAATAGCAAAAGTTCTTTCTTTTTTATAGTGGCATAGTATTTCATTGTGTAGATGTACCACAGTTTTCTAATCCATTTATCTGCTGATGAGCATTTAGGATGTTTTCAAATGTTAGCTATTGTAAATTGTGCTGCTATGAACATAGGGGTGCATATATTCTTTCTGATTGGTGTTTCTGATTTCTTGGTATATATTCCTAGAAGTGGGATTACTGGGTCAAATGGGAGTTCTGTTTTTAACTTTTTGAGGAAACTCCATACTGTCTTTCAGAGTGGCTGCACTAGTCTGCATTCCCACCAGTAGTGCAGGAGGGTTCCTTTTTCTCCACATCCTCTCCAGCACTTGTCGTTTGTTGATTTGTTGACAACAGCCATTCTGACAGGTGTGAGATGGAATCTCATTGTTGTTTTGATTTGCATCTCTTGGATGAGTAGTGACTTTGAGCATATTTTCATATGTCTCTTGGCCTTTTATGTCTTCTTTTGAAAAGTGTATATTTAGATCCTTTGCCCATTTTTTATTGGATTGATTATCTTCCTTTTGTTAAGTTGTATCAGTTCCCTATAAGTGTTGGATATTAAATCCTTATCAGAGATAACATTTGCAAATATGTTCTCTCATGCAGTGGGCTTTCTTGTTGTTTTGTTGATGGTTTCATTTGCTGTGCAGAAGCTTTTCATTTTGATGTAGTCCCCTTTGTTTATTTTCTCCTTAGTGTCCATTGCCCTAGGAGCTGTGTCTGTAAAGACATTGCTACAACACATGTCTGCTATATTCCTACCTATGAAATCTTATAGGATTTGTATGGTTTTCCATTTTACATTTAAGTCCTTTAGCCATTCTGTGTTTGTTTTTGTGTATGGTGTAAGTTGGTGATTTAGTTTCATTTTTTTTGCATGTATCTGACCAAATTTCCCAGCACCATTTATTGAAGAGACTGTCTTGACTCCATTGTACGCTTTTGCCTGCTTTGTCAAATATTAATTGAACATAATGGCTTGTGTCAATTTCTGGGCTTTCTGTTCTGTTCCATTGGTTCATATGTATATTCTTGTGCCAGTATCAGGCAGTTGTGAAAACTGTGGCTTGGGAATATAGCTTGATATCTGGTATTATGATTCCTCCAACTTTGTTCTTATTTCTCAGAATTGCTGTGGCTATTTGGGGTCTTTTTTTATTCCATATGAAGTTTTGGAGAGTTTGTTTTATATCTTTGAAATATGTCATTAGTATTTTAATGGGGATTGCATTGAATCTGTAGATTGCTCTGGTTGTATAGATTTTTTTTAATGATGTTGATTCTACCAACCCATGTACATGGTATGTTCTTCCATTTGTTTATGTCTTCCTCTATCCCTTTTTTCAATGTCCTATAGTTTTCTGAATACATGTATTTTACATCTGCAGTTAACTTTATTCCTAGATATCTTAATTTCTCTGGTGCAATGGTAAATGTGATTGTTTTTTTTTTCCTTTCTCTTACTGTGAACTCATTATTGGTGTAAAAAAACGTCTGTAGGTTTCTGGGTGTTAATTTTATATCTTGCTACATTGTCCAATTCATTTATTAGGTCTGGTAGTTTTTAGATGGAATCTTTGGGGTTTTCTATATATATCATGTCATCTGGGAATAAGGGCAGTTTTACTTCTTTTCCAAATTGGATGCCTTTTATTTCTGCTTCTTGTCTGATCACTATGGCTAGCACTTCCATAACTATATCAAACAGGAGTGGTGAAAGCAGGCATCCCTGTCTTGTTCCTGTTCTTAGGAGAAATGAGTTTAGTTTTTGCCCTTTGAGTATGATGTTGGGTGTAGGTTTGTTATATAAGGCTTTTATTATGTTGGGGTAAGATACCTCTATTTCCACTTTGCTAAGAATTTTTATCAAGAAAGGATGTTGGATTTTGTCAAATGCTTTTTCTATATCTATTGATATGATTATATGATTTTTGTCTCAATTCATTTATGTGATGTATCACATTTATTGATTTGTGGATATTGTACCATCCTCCATCCCTGGAATAAATCCCACTTGGTCATGGTGTATGATCTTTCTAATGTAATGTTGAATCCAATTTGCTAGAATTTTGTTCAGGATTTTAGCATCTATGTTCATCAAAAATATTGGCCTATACTCTTTTTAGTGGTGTCCTTATGTGGTTTTGGGATTAGGTTAATGCTGGCTTGATAGAAGGCACTTGCAAGTGTGCCTTCTTCTTGAATTTTTTGGAATAGTCTGAGAAGGATTGGTTTTAGTTCTTCTTTGAATGCTTGATAGAACTCCTCTGTAAAGGCGTTCAGACCAGGGCTTTTGTTTGCTGGAAGATTTTTTTATCACTGCTTCAATTTCTTCAGTAGTTATCAGCCTATTCAGGTTTTTTTATTCCTCCTGATTGAGTATGGGAGCTTTTATTTTTCTAAGAATATATCCATTTCATCTAGGTTGTTCATTTTGTTGGAATAGAGTTGTTCATGGTATTTTCTCATAATCCTTTGTATTTCTTGGGAACAGTTGTTACTTTACCTCTTTCATTTCTAATTTCATTTATTTGAGTCATCTCCCTTTGCTTTTTGGTGAGCCTAGCTAGAGGTTCATCAATCTTATTTATCCTTCCAAAGAACCAGCTCTTGGTTTTGTAGATCTTTTATGTTTTTTGTTGTGTTGTTGTTTTTTTTGGTGTGTGTGTGTGTGTTTTGTTTTGTTTTGTTTTTTATCTCTATGTCATTTCTTTTGCTCTGATCTTTATTATTACCTTCCTTCTGCTCCGCTGGGCTTTTCTTATTGCTCTCTTTCTACTTTTTGAGTTGTAAGTTTAGATAATTATTTAGCATTTTTTTCTTGTTTTTGGAGGTAGGCATGTAGAGCTATGAACTTCCCTCTCAAGACTGCTATCACTGTGTCCCATAAATTTAGGATTGTAGTGTTTTTATTGTCATTTGTTGCCATGATGCTTTTTATTTATTCTTTGATCTTCTTGGTTACCCAATTATTGTTTAATAGCATGCTATTTAGCCTCCAGGCAGGTATTTTATTTTTTATTGTTTTTATTGTAGTTGATTTATAATTTTATGCAATTGCCATCTGAGAAGATGCTTGATATGATTTCTATCTTTTTGCGTTTGAAGAGACTTTGCCTGTGCCCCAATTTCTGTCTTTGAAAATGACCCATGTGCACTTGAGAAGAATGTATATTCTGTGGCTTTGGAATGAAATGTTATGAATATATCAATTAATTCTATGTGATCTGCTGAGTCAATTAGAATTGATGTTTCTTTTCTGATTTTTTTAGAGGATTTGCCCAATGGTGTTAGTGGGGTATTAAAGTCTCCTACTATGACTGTACTGCTGTCAATTTCTCCCTTGATATCCTCCAGAATTGTTTTTATGTCTTTGGGTGATCCAGTATTAGTTGCATATATGTTTACCAGAATTATATATTCTTGTTGAACGTCTCTGTTTAGTATTATGAAGTGGCCTTCCTTGTCTCTTGTTAGGGCCTTCACTTTGAGGTCTAATTTGTCAGATATAAGTATTGCTACCCCAGATTTTTTTTCTTTTTTCATTTGCCTGAAAAACCTTTATCCATCCCTTCATTTTCAGTCTGTGTGAGTCCTTTGTTCTGAGGTGGATCTCCTATAAACAGCAGATATATGGGTCATGTTTTCTGATCCACTAAGCTACCCTATATCTTTTGATTGGGGCATTTAATCCATTTACATTTAATGTTATTATTGATAAATACTTGTTTGTCACCATTTTTCATTCTTTATGACGGTGTCCCTTCTTCCCTTACTATTTCTTCTTTTTACAGCAGACACTTTAGCATTTCTTCAATTGCTCTTTTGGTGGTAACAAATTGCCTTAGTCCTATTTTGTCTGTGAAGTTCCTGATTTCACCCTCAACTTTTATTGATAGCCTTGTCGGTTACAGTATTTTTGGATTCAGACCCTTGCTTTGCATGACTTTGTATATTTCATTTCATTCCCTTCTAGAATAATGTTTTTCTGTTGAGAAATCAGTTGATAATTTGATGAGAGACCCTTTGTAGGTAACTTTCTGTCTCTCTCTGGCAGACTTTAAGATTCTTACTTTGTCATTGGTGTTTGCCAATTTTATTATAATATGTCTTGGTGTCAGTCTTTTGGAGTTCATCTTGTTTGGGACTCTGTGAGCTATCTGGACTTGTGTGAGTTTTTTCTTCCCAATATCAGGGAAGTTTTTTTGTCATTATTTCTTCAAACAGGTTTTCTAAACCTTGTTCGGTTTACTCTCTTTTTGGTATCCCTATTATGCAGATGTTATTTTGTTTCATATTGTCCCAAAGTTCCCTTAGACTCTCCTCCTGTTTTTTCAGGTTTTTTTTTCTTGTTCTTTCTCTGTTTGGATAATTTTTCCTACCTTGTCTTCTAGATCACTGGTGGTCCTCCACTTCTTCTATTCTACTGTTGATGCTTTCTATTGTGTTCTTTATTGTAGTGATGTCATTTTTCATTTCTTATTGGTTCTTCATTTCCTCTTGTTTCTTAGACATATTGTTGAATTTGTCTTCCATCCTTTTCATGTCCTTATGACCATTGCTCTGAGTTCTTTCTCTTACATATTGCATGCCTCCATTTCGTTAACTTCTTTTTCTGATGATTCTTCCTTTTCTTTCATATGCGGGCTGTTACTTTGTCTCCTCATGATTAATCCTCTCAGGGTGTCTGGTTATGTAGCTTGCTCTCTCCTCCAGGACTTAAAAGCACAAAATACAACACAACAATACACAACGCATGGGACACCAAATACAAGTGTATTTATGATCCTAATAACCTCAAATAAAGGTGACCACCAGATAAAAGAGAATTAGGGGAAAGAGAATAGTGAAAAAATGATATTGTGTAAAGGAAAAATGTAAGAGAGAAAAGAAAGAGAAGAAAAAAGAAGATGGGGGAAATATATATTGGGAGAAAACTCATAAAAGGAAACAACAACTAATCCAAAAAATGCAAACAACAAACACCCAAACAATGAACACTGAGAAGAATCTGAGGAGGTAGAGTTTTCTCCAGAAGGTAAGGTCAAGTAATTGAATGAGTGGGTAAATAGCCACAATTCAGTGTAGAGGAGGTAGAAAGAGCATGATTGTATAGCAAAAAAATAAGTAAATGAATAAACAAACAAATAAATATATAAAAGTAAGATTATATACATATATATATATATATATATATATATATATATATAAATAAATTTTCCTATCTATCTATGTACTTGTCTATTATTGGGAAAGAAGAATAGATAGTAGATAGGCCTGAGTTGGTGATTGGAATTAATTAAGCTATTAGTAAAAGAACAAAGAAGGAGAGGAAAAACAGAAGCAAAAAAGAGAAAAGAAAATAAAACATACTAGCAAACAATCAAACAAACAGCAGGAATGAGAAAGAAAGAAAAAAAGGAAGAAAAATATTTTGGATAGTGAAGAAAGAGAAGAGAGAAGTGTGCATGGACTTGGAGCAGGGGAGAGGAAATTAGATATATGAGTAAGATCAATTTTATCAGGGAATAAAAAGAAAGCATAGAGAAAAGCTAAAGCAAGAACAGGGTAAGAGAAGCAGGACAAAAAAGGGGGAAAGTTAGGAAGAGTGTGTTGGCATAAAGGAAAAATTGAGATGGATTAAACTAATGCTAAAATAAACATAAAAATAGAATGTAGAACACTAATCCCAGAATAAAATAGAATAAAATTTTAAAAAGATAAAATAAAACTTTTAAAAAAGATAACATAATAGTAGTAATAATAATAATTAAAAATAAAAATATAATCATCAAAAAAGTAAAATCAAGTGAGAAAAAAAATAATTTTTTAAGTAAAAGATAAAAAATAAAAAAGTGAAGTAGTGAAGATCTTTCACTTCCTCTATTGTTTTGTTTGGCGTGTCTGTTTCCTGTCAGGTAGTCAGCACAGTGTTGCAATCCACCACTCCTCTGTGTCATAAGCCACAACCTTGTTTTCAAGCAGGTGGTATCTCTCTGCTTACTTTGTTTCTACCTGCCTTCTGCTGTATTTACACAAGAGTCAATTTCTGACACAAGCCCTAGTGGCAGTGTTTCTGTATTAATATCCATGGTTAAATGGCCCCTGTAATGCAGTGTTCAGACTCTACTTTCCCTGCCAGACTTCATACTGGGTTGGAGGGACAGACTGATCCAGAGCTGGTTTCCTGCTCATCTCTCCTTATTCTGATCCCCAGTTTCCACAAAAACAACTTTTCCCTGCAGCCTCAGTGAGTGTTTTTATTTGAAAGAACCTATATACTGGACTTATCAAGCAAAAGCAAGGAGGCAAAAAAAAATTAAAACAAAGGGAACTGCGCTGACTCCTGTCTTTTCCCCCCTGGCACTGTGCAGATGGTATAGAACTTCGGGCTGCCTTTCTAGGCACAGATTCTCATGGCTGTGGGCTTATATCTAGAGTCCCTCTCTGCCAGCAGCCCTGTGGACCTCCTTCCACTTTCAAGGACTACACTGACCCCAAGGGCCACAGGTTTTGTCAAGCACAGTCTCCCTCTAAGACTCTAGATCCCACTGCACACATTTCTCTCACCAGCCTGGATCCCAGATCTCCCCTCTCTCTAGGTGGTTGATCTCTCACCTTTCCATACATGGATTGCCTCACCAGCTGTTTTTAATTCATCAATTCCAGGTGGATGTTATTTGACTCAGCTATTCCTTCTATCTGCTCTGTGAGAAGGTACAGGGCCAGTCCGTGTATTTGGCACCACTTTGTCTCTCTCAGGACAAATTTCTTAGGCGGCCCACAGTCAGGGAGGCTGGCATCTCAGTGTTTGTGGGCTCACAGCTAAGGCAGCTTGTCCCTAGGTGTCGTGGTTGTAGAGTCCAGGGAGGTATCTGAGGTCTCCCCAGTTGAAGGTAAGGCTGGGCTTCTGATCACAGCCACTCTTCCCTTCAAAATGGTGTGGTCCTTGTGGCAAAGTAATAGAGCCTGCCTGTCCAGGGGAGCCTGGTCTGCCAGTCCCCAACAGTCCTATGGAATATAGTTGTCCCTCACTCACAAATACAGACACTCCCCACATGTCCACACACTCTCCCTTCACTCTCTCACTCACACACTATCTTGCAGCCTGCTGTCCCATCAGCAGCCATCTTGGATCTCTCCTAAATCTTTATTGTTAAACGTATTACATATGTTCCCCTTTTTTTCCATTGATCCCTTATGGCCCACCCCCAACCCCCATCCCAGGCCTTCACCACACTATTGTCTGTGTCCATGGATTTGGCTTTGTTTTAAAGTTTTTTGAAGAGATCTTGAACATGAAATAAAGCATTCTAACCTATTATATTACTTTCTGAAGCAGAGGAGTATTTATTGCACTACTGACAATATCCCATGAAAACATTAGAGTGTAATCATTCATGTTATTAACCAGTCCCAGATCTGGCCAGAATGAACAAAGGAACAGAGGAAGTCTTGGGTAGGTAATGCATCTGTTTGACTACTATAAGAAGTGGAGCTACTGAAAGACGTTGCCATTGGTGCAACTGTTAATATTGCTAAGAACATCCTTGCTTTCAAAAGAATAATAGTGGTTTGTTTGATTCTTGGAGCATCAAAACAATCAAATTCTGACACATCCATGATGTTATATAAAACCAAGGTAATTCATCAACTTGGGGCATATTTCCTGGAACTCACACAGGGTCACAGCCCCTGATCAAGCCCTGCTATGATCTCCTCTGAACTGTCAAAAAATAGTGACCATATTGTTTATTACCATTATTCCAGTAAGATTCAACTTTCCTTTAGTCTCCCCCCCATCCTATCCCAAAATAGTTTGTTTCTTTTATATCATATCAAATCAATAGCTTCTTATTGGAAGAAGCTGCAATGACCTATTGGGAGGGCCAAGGGAACTGTGGTATGAGAAATAGCAAAAGGGTACAAGACTCTTAGGGTACAGAAAAACATACAACCAGGGGAAACCAAGAAATGTAATTGTCAGTACACATTCTTCCTTATCTTTTTTGAAAATGAATTGAAAAGTATAGCCAAAATAATGCCTAGTTTCTGCATAGATGAATTTCTGAACTGATAAGTCCTGTGTTGCTTTTGTGGATTTTTTTTGGTTGTTGTGATATTTAAAAAGTAATTTAAAACAAACATATACTTTTTAAAACATATCTATATCTTTGATTGCTGGGACAGGTACAAAAGAAAATGGTTTATTCAATGGGATTTCTAAACTGCAGAGCAAGTTTGGGCATTTCAGCAAGGACCTATTAAGCTCCAACTGTGTGTTCACTAAGTTGGTCTTTTAATAATGTATTCTTAAGACCCTTCCTTAATTTTTGTTACTTCACCTACATAAGAGACTGAGGAAAATCTACAGCACCATTGCCCAGCAGTGTACCAAATTACTATATACTTGATTGGTACTAAAGGCAAATCAAAATTTTAATTCTCATATAAACCATTCTTTGGGATTTATGTACCTCATGAAAATACAAAAGCTGTAGATTCTGCAACTCTTCTTTAAGAGCACTATTGGTTATAGAGAGAACATTGTTTGCAATATTCTGGTAAATTGGTCTATTTTCCTTTATATTGGTACTAGCGGCCCGGTGCACAAAAATTTATGTACTCGGCGAGGGGAGGAGGGGGTCCCTCATCCTGGCCTGTGCCCTCTCACAGTCTGGGACCCCTGGGGGGGATGTCCACCTGCTGGCATGCATGGCGAGTCTGGGTGAGGGGCTGAGGGCTGTTTTCAGGCTGGCCACAGCCCCCTCAGGGTTCATGCACTGGGGAGTGGGATGGCTGGTGAGTGCAGGCGTGGACGTTTCCAGCTGGGTGACCTACCATTGCACATACCTGGTGGGCCTCCACCACTGAGGGGACACACCTGGTGCAGAGCTGGGTGGCAGGCCAGGGGGTGGATGCTGGTGCATGGTCCCTTGGGGGGCCATGCTGCTGAGCGGACACACGGGGGTGGAGCCAGGCACACGCTCACACACGCCCCATGGAGGCCCCCAGAGTGGAGGCAGGTATCTGGACCTGTGGCAGAGGCTCTGCGCGGGGGCAGAGGTTGCTCGGGCATGACCCCAAGGGGGTACCCACCTCAAGCCCCCGCCACTGAGTCTCTGAGGTCGCGTGGGCCCAATTGCTCTATCCCCAGGCATCGCAGGGCCTGGTTGGGCTGCTAGCTCCCGGCCTTGTGGCTACTCACCGCTGTCTGGAACCACTGTGGGCACGATTGCTCTATTGCCAGCCCCAGCCGAGGGCCGGGCCAGCTCCCGCCCAAGGCCACCCAGAACCAACCACTGGCGTGATTGCTCTATTCCCAGGCCCAGGCTGCAGGGCCGGGGCCTGGACAGCCAGCTCCTGGTCCTGCTGCCAACCGCCACTGCCCTGAATTGACTTCCAGGGCACACACAGGCAGAGGCCAGGCCTCCACCTGTGCGTGGGCCAGCGTGATCTCTCTATTCCCAGCCCCATCTCTCTATTGCCAGCCCCAGCCGCAGAACCGGGGGCCTGGGAGGCCACCTGGCTCTGCAGCCGCCGCCACTGTCTGGAACTTACCACCAGAGCACGCAAGGGCGTGCGCCGGCGCGATTGCTCCATTCCCAGCCCGGGGCCTCCACCATCTTGGCTGAACTAATTTGCATACCATTGTTCTGATTGGCTGTTGGGCGTCCCGAAGAAACGGTTAATTTTACTATTTCGCTTTTATTAGTTTAGATTCCAAATAATTATAAGAATCTGTCTTAGCAATCAAGCCAACTGGGCAGCAACTCTCTTTGAATAATCAGATCCCAATAATGTGTCCTAAGCATCAGTGAAAGAAAAACAAGTTTCTCATTACAATTCACATAATATTCATCAAATTCTGGACTTGATGAAGGAATATCTGCATATGGATGTGGAAGAGGCTCCTTTATGGGCTTTCCAAAAATGTATGTGCTTTTGTAAAAGTTTAACAAGAGGCTAGCCTAAGAACACAAGAAACAGGAAGTCTCCAAATGGTTTTTTGAAAGCTGCTCCTTTCTACCAAAAGTGATGAAAAGGAGCATGCAGGAAGGCATGCCTGGTAAGTTGTTAACACAATCACTCAACAAATGGCAGCAGCAGCAGGCTTCACAGGAAGCAGAAATGAAGGGATTAATAGCCTTGTCCATCCACACATGGATCTATAATGCAAAACAGCTTCTGGTAAACTGATTAAGGTTTGATGTTGCTCATGATGTCACTAAAAAAGGGGGCCTTTAGCAAGGCACTCCAAATAAAATTAGGAAACAATAAGGGAATCTCATATTATTTAAATTTTAAAAAGGTCTTTGAAAGACTTGGAATTTTTTTAAATTGATGTGCAGCATACAACTTAAATAAAAATAGTATACTGGTAAACATTTTAGGACAAGTCTTCTAGACCCACAACCAATAGATAATTTCCTGTTAGCTCTTCCTGTATAGAAATTTTGAGGCAACCATAGGGGCTGAGAGCTAAAGGGTGGGGGTGGGGGTGGGGGTGGGAATAAACTCTCATTAGAGTTACTAGGGTTTGGTGAACCAGGTCTGCATAAAATTAGATGATGACAGCCAGGAGAGAAACTTAAATCAAAATTTAAGCATGGCCCTTGAATTTGTCCCTGATGCCTCATTAATCTTGCTGTTCTGAGGCTTCAGCTTATTGTCCAAAAATGTTGAGGGGGGGGGGTCCTGTTTCAAATTGGTCATTCATCTTTTCTTAACTCCAACACTCAATGAGTTTTTAATTGTCTATCTAAAATATGAAGGTATTTTACATCAGATAATGCACTTTGAAAATGGGAAAGTGTTACACAAGGTAAAGGCATATTTACATTTTCTTCAGCTATAACTTTGCCATAAACAGCAATGGGTACACACAATTTCACTGCATGTTAGCATTCATGGTCAAAACAGACACTTGAGCAAGTACTTCTTTAGACAATCTTTACGAAAAATAAGGCTTGTTGTGCATCCAAAACTTGTTAATGAATAACCCCCAAACCCTACCACAGTATAAAAGATTAGTAAGCTCCAAATAAGGGCAAAGTAGGAGACCACCTCTGCATAATATTAATGTTTAAATTATCAAACTCCCATTAGATTAAACAAGCTGTTCTGGAAGGATGCTATGCAGTTGCGCTCTTAGTGACTTTATGACAATTGAATACTAAATTGGAACTCAAATGGGATAATTAGTATAAAAGTCACCTTTGGGAGTTACAGTCCAGCTGGCCAAGTGTTGTTACTAGTGGAAATCAGGCTCTTCCATGGAATCATGAGGAAAGCATTCTGAGGACACATGCACCAGAGATTGTAGTGTGGCAAGATTAATTCAGGGAGTCTGTCCCCAGGTTCCCACTGTCCCATCTTCAACCATCCAGCTTGGACCAAGTAAGTTGAACAGTGTCTTCAGCAAAGCCAAAACAAAGGCCAGTGTCCAGAGTCTCTGTTTCATATTAAACCTTAGTCCTTTGGAGTCCTCAGTGTTTTGCTGCTGCCCCAGTGGATAGTAGATCTGCATGGTTGTGTGTTCCCCAGTAAGAACACTAATGAATGGGAAAGTGAGTTACTAGGTGGGTGAGAGAGGGCTAGAGAGAAAAACAGAGAGGAAAAGAGAGCTTATTCATTAAGATGGGTTTATATTATCTTGGGCTTGGAAAGAACCAGGAGCTTTTTCAAAATAACCAATAAATTTCCCAAGCTTTCAAGGGCTTCCTAGGGATCTACTCCCTAGCCAATCATCCTTTTCCCAGGTTAGACTGATAGGCCCCTTTGGTCAAGCATCTCCTTCTGCACCATTTTGACTTCCATTTCACAGGTGTTTACCTGCTCCTAACAATGTGGTACCTCCTGACAATGTGGTACTGGATGGGGGGACAATGCTATGATCCCCTGGAGTGTTTGAAGCTATAATTTCCTGGTGAAACAAACAGGCTCAGTGTCCAATTACCTTTGGTCCTTCATTAATATCTAAATATCACGGCAACACGGTTACTCTTAAATATTCATTAGGGATTTCATTTTTCCAATTTGTGCAATGTACTCAATTCATGGGTATCCTTGTTGACATGAAACACATTGATTTTAGATACATAAAATTATTTATTCCTTGCAGTTGATATTCTTTTCAAATAATTCTCCCTGATCTGATGTCGGGAAGTTGATTGGAGTTGTACCATGTACTTAAAGCCAGTATTAGTGTGTTTCCATGGAATTTTTAGAACTAGTGCACTCCAACTCAGTGATTCTTTATGTTCCTTAATATAGAGGTCAAACATATGATCCATCAGTTAATATAATTTGACTTATCAAGCCAAATGCAATAGTATTCAAGGTAAAGGATATATCTCTCAAGTAACCAGGCTAATAAAATAAAAATATATACTTAGCATAGTTATTGATTTGCATTTCCCCAGGAACATTTCATGAGATAAAATTCAAGATCTGTAAGTTTTTTTGGAGAAAAATCTAGGAAACATCTATAGACGAATGGGGAAGTGAGACAGGGAGAAGAAAGAAGCTAATGATGACAATGGGTGTGGAATTCTGGAGAAATTTATCCTAAGAGACAAGGAAACTAAAATATTTTTCCATAAAATTCCCATCAGACATTGGTTAATGAATGCTTCCACGACCATTAATTTCCTGGCACTCCAGGTTTACCCAGCGTATAGAACAAGTGCTTCCATGGGCATAATAATAATAATAATCAGATAGAAAGTCAAAGTTGTTAACAGTAAGCGACCTCTAGTGTGTAGAAGTGAATGTCAAGAAAGATGGACGCACTCTGGCTGGTGTGGCTCAGTTGGTTGGAGCTCGTTCCCATACACCAAAATGTTGAGATTCTGATTCCAGGTCAGGGCATATATCCAGGTTATGGGATCAATCCATGGTCAGGACGTGTGCAGGAGGCAACCAATCCATGTTTCACTCTCACATCAATATTTCTCATCTCTCTCTCTCTCTCTCTCCCTTCCTCTCTAAAATCAATTTAAAAAACTGTCCTAAGATAAGGACTAAAAACAAAAAAGGAAGAAGCATGAATGGGGCATTACCACTATCTATTACATCCTTACTAATCAGAATGGTCCATTGAGCAGACCATCAGAATATCCTGGCATCTTGTTAGAAATGCGGAATATCAGGCCCCACCTCAGATCTATACATATTAAAATCTTATAACTATGAAGGAGGGATGGACGGAGGGAGGAAGAGGGGGAGGAGAAGAAAGAGGAGGAGAGAGAGAGAGAGAGAGAGAGAGAGAGAGAGAGAGAGAGAGAGAGAGAATTGGAATTCAAACAAAGGAATCCCTTCTCCATTGTCTACTGACGTGCTTTGTCAGAGCCAACAAATTTAAAGTTACATAGAGAAACATCAACAGGTCAAGACAGTGTCCCTCCAAACCAATATATTTGTAATATAAGACCACTATGGCTTTAATACCCAAAGGCTGCCTAAAACTTTAGCACCTTGAGAATCTCTAAGCAGAAAACCAATCAAGAAATCATAGTAGATGCTTTTCACTACACTACTGTTTTCACAGTGATAGTTAATTCTGATCCAAAGCTGATCCATTTTCTCATTAGGGATATTAGAAAATACATCACAATGAGAAATTTTGATGTACTATAAAATCAAAAGCATTTATGTACATTGTTAGCCTCTTGTGTCCCCTGAAACAATCTCTCAAAGGACCATGCTACAGAACATAAGTTGTCACGCTGCAGAAATAATTGTCAATGCTAGATCTTCAACATGTACAGGGGGGACTAGGCCTTTCTCACCCATGGAAAGTTAGCACAGTCTAAGAGAAATTGAGGGTTTGAAATTTGCATCTGGAAA
Source organism: Murina feae (assembly GCA_004026665.1). NCBI lineage: Eukaryota > Metazoa > Chordata > Mammalia > Chiroptera > Vespertilionidae > Murina > Murina feae. The sequence goes on along the minus strand of PVJC01021332.1, from coordinate 814 downwards.
ACATGCCTAGTTAACAAGGCCAAGATCACAAAGTAAAAAGCTTCAGATGGAGAAAATCTGTTACACAAGCAATCAGTACCCACTTAAGAATTTATTACAATATTCACAAGAAAGACAACTGTATTGAAATCTGAACTGTAACTTCAATCACAATTTTAATACATCTTAATTACATTAGAATGCCCTGTTACCTCTATGAGGAACCGATTAAATTATCATACACTTGTCATCTAACATGTATCAACTGTATATGTGCCACACATATACACTTAAATATTTTACCCTATGAGATGGAATTCTATAAGTATTCTTATTTTATAGATGAGGAAACTGTGACTAAGAGAAGACAGTTAACTTACTTGCACAAGGTCAAACAACTGGAAAGTTGCAGAGTTGGAATTTAAACATATGGAGACTCCAGAACCAACACTCCTATCCCCAGGGCTCTTCTAACTTTTCAAATATTCTACCCCTTATTGTGAAAGCACTCCATCAGAAACCAAAAAATAGGTTAAAAGTCAGTGTACTGACATTTAGATTAAATCTAGAGGATTTTCATTTCTGCTCACTATGTTTATTTTTTACGATGTCTGTTTGGTGTACCCTTACATTTGAATACACAAAACATCATCTATATCAGCATTAATCTTATAAAATGTAAGAGGTTGATCAGTGCTTCCTTTTAGGAGGCCAATCTTTCTTTAAGGCTGAAGTTGTTTGAAACACAGCCCTGTGTTTAGTTGAAAAGGGTCTACATTTCATAGTAATCCAAAAGAAAAGACTGAAGACATGAAGAGAACATGTCTCAAACTCT
>PVJC01021331.1:0-28312 GCA_004026665.1 Murina feae | reverse complement strand
GGGGGGGGGGGGGCAAATGGGATATATGTAATACTTCCAACAGTAAGAATTTTAAAAAATAAAATTAAAAAATGAAGGGAGGCCCTAACCAGTTTGGCTCAGTGGATAGAGCATTGGCCTTCGGACTGAAAGTTCCCAGGTTCAATTCTGGTCAAGGGCATGTACCTTGGTTGCGGGCACATCCCCCGTAGGGAGTGTGCAGGAGGCAGCTGATGGATGTTTCTCTCTCATCAATGTTTCTAACTCTCTATCCCTCTCCCTTCCTCTCTGTAAAAAATCAATAAAATATTTTTTTAAAAAAATGAAGGGAGGGTCTGTCTGCCATGGGAAAGGTTCCCGACATCTGTGGGTATGGGGTACCCCTCCCCTAGCTGGCCTGTCTGAACTCCGGAAGGGGAAGGAATGTTCTGTTTGTCATTTCTACAACCCAGGTCAGCTTTGCTTCTCCCCGCCTCCTTGCTGTTTCCCTTAGCGCACAAACCTATCAGAAAGGAGACCCGGTTGCCTCTGCAAGCCTGCTAAGCGCTCGCTTGGCAATCGGTGGGGAGGCTCTGCAGCAAAGGCAGCTCCTGGGACCGTGGCTTTAATGGGGTGCACTCTGCAGGATGCCTTCCAGACAGAGCCACAGCCTGGGAACCTGCTGCGGGGAGCAGCCCTGTCCTCACTTATGGATGTTGGGGTTCAGGAGTCCAGGAGATTTTATAGGGCTGGCTAGTGGTGTCATGGGGATCGGCGGGAGAAGGTGGGGGGAGGGCGGGCTTCAGGGAAGGCTCCAGCCTCAGAAAGCGCACCTTCCTTCCTCCATAACCTGCCAAACTGACACCTGAAATCCTGCCCTTCATCCCCTTCGTTCCATGTGATGGAAAATGCTCTGATATTAACATGTATTCAGTCCGAGTAACAAATCCAGTGTAACCAAAGCGAAAAGGTGATTTCCTGGGAGGTGTTTGCAAAGCACATGAGGGACAAAAGATTAGTGTCCAGATTACATAAAGAATTTCTACAAGCCAATAACAGAAAGACAAACACTCAGCGCAGTGATGGATAAAAGCCACCAAAAGACAATGCACGGATGAGTTCACCTGAATGGCCAATAGGTGTATGACAAGGAGCTCGGCCTCACGGGAGTCAGGGAGAGAAAGACAAGAAGCAATCTATACTAATAAAACGGTAATATGCTAATTAGACTGGGAGACCTTCTGGACATTCTTCCAGACAAAGCCATGGGGGCAGGGCCAAGGCAGAGGCGGTTAGGGGCAATCAGACCAGCAGGGGAGGGTAGTTGGGGGCAATCAGGCCAGTGGGGGGGGGTGGCATTTGAGGGCAATCAGGCTGGTGGGGGGGCAGTTGAGGGTGATCAGGCTGGAAGGGGGGCAATTGGGAGCAATCAGGCCAGCAGGCAGAATGGTTAGGGGCAATCAGGTAGGCAGGCAGGTGAGCAGTTAGGAGCCAGTGGTCCTGGATTGTGAGAGGGATGTCTGACTATGAGGAGTCCCAGACTGAAGAGGGTGCAGGCTGGGCTGAGGAACGCACCCCGCCCCTGCCCCCCGGTGCATGAATTTTGTGCACCCCACCACTAAGTTTGAAGATATCCACTCACTCCCCTACCAGGTAGGCAAAAGTCATCACCCGGGAAGCATGAATTCATACAGCCACTTTGGTGAGAAATTGGAAGAGGCACATACCCTAAGACCCAGACATTCCACATCCCAGATCTAAAACAAAAAATCTCCTCAGACATGCACAGACAGTATGCCCAGGGTGGCATCACTTGTAATAGCAAAAAATTAGAAACAACCTAGGTATCCATTTAGAGAGGAAGTAATAAATAAATCATGACATATTCATACAGTGGGATTCTATACCAGTCTTAAAATGAGTGAATTAAATTTGCATGTATTGTCATGAATAAAATATGTTGGTATAAAAAGCAAATGTTAGAAGGTTAGGTAAAATATTCAGTTTATGTAAAATTGTAAAACTCTAGAACAATCCTGGAAATGGGGGGGGGGGAGGGAAGCATAAAGTCCCACGCCCTGCCTGGTGTGGCGCAGATGGTTGGGCATCGTCCCAGGCACCAAAAGGTTATCCAGTTTGATTCCTGGTCAGGGCACACGCCGGGGTTACGGCCTCGATCCCCGACAGGGAGCATACAGGAGGCAGCAGATCAATGTTTCGCTATCACATCAGTGTTTCTCTCTCTCCCTCTCTCCTCTTTCTCTCAAAAAAAAAAAAATCTTTTTTAAAAAAGTGTGAAGTTACAGACTACCCACCACCATTAGGGTACAGCTACCTCTTGGGAGGTAGGAAGGGGTCAGGGAGTGAAGAGGTCAGCAAGGGGGCCTCCAACAGTATCTAGAGCAATTAATTTATTTAGAAAAAAAAGAACCAAGATAAATAAGGCAAAATGCCAACACTTATTACACTGGGTGATGGATACACAGTACCTTTCACATGGAAGAAAAGATGAAACAAATTAGCATATGCAAAGCTCCTAGGGCGTGCCCAGCAGTAAGCCCTAAATACTTATCTTGGATGTTCGTGTGGCTTTATGGGTAGAAACTGACCAGCCTGAATCCTTAGCCTCCGAACACAGACTCCTGGTTGCCAGGGGCTGCTGGGAGGGGGGAGGATGGGGAGTCACTGCTTAATGGGCGCAGGGTTTCGTTTTGAGATGATAAAATGTTTTGGAACTAAATAGAGAAGGTAATTTTACAACGCTGTGAATGCATTAAATGTCACTGAAATGCTCTCTATAAAATGGCTAATTTTATGTTATGTGAATTTCGCCTCAATTAAAACATGAGAGAGACGGCCAACATGCATTCCCAGCCCAATTCACCATGTCTTAGCCAAATCTCTATTGCCTTTTCTGTCAAAAGTAACGATAACACCTTGCCCACAGGTCACACTGAGAGTAAATGAGGTCGTTATGCAAATCAGGCCGTGCCCGGAGAGCACTTGGCACATAGTACGTCATGAAGAAATGGCACCGATTATTCTTGGAGTCTAAGGGCTGAGTCAGGAGCACGTTGGGAGTGGCCGCGCCTGCCTTTTCCTGGACTCGATGGACGCAGGCGTCCCCGGTGGATGGCGCTGTCAAGGTCCTATGGAGATGAAATGTGGAGGGTTCCTTCTCCCAGAGCACCCTGCTAAGATGCATCTGGGAAAGCCAAAAGCTCCTGCCCTTCACTCTTTCAAAACAGTAAGTTACTCGGCAAATATTTGGAATGCACCCGTCCTAACCAATCAAGCATATCTCCAAAGGAAGGGACTTCTGTCCACTTTCCCTCAGACACCAGGAAACCACTCCAGCCCCAGCATTGAAGTCCCCGCTCCTATCACCTTTGATGGGCACCATGGGCAGGAAAGACTGTCTCTAGGTGCCGTGTACCATTTTGTTTGAAGAGGAGTCCCCCAGGAATTACTATAGCGCCTGTTCCGGCCTAGGAGAGCAGGGCAGCCGTAATTAAAGGGACAAGTGTCTGCACTGCCCTTTTATCATCTGGTCAAATTGCAACAGAAGGAGGGGAAAGGAAAAAAGCACACAGAGAGACTTGTGAGATATAAGTCATAAAACCAACCAAAAAAGACAGAGATATTACAAATGGGAGACCAGGTGCCCTCTCTCCAGATGACGCTGAAGTAAGCCCAAATACCGATGACTCCTTTAGTGCCGGCTCTCCACACAGATGCCTTAGCCTTCGGGAAAGTGCTGAAGATGGGCGTGCCTACCCTCTCGGGGCCCCGCAGCTATGCCTGACCTCCTGCCGCTGTGTTGATGCTGGTGGCGTTGAAACCGCAGTGACGGAAGAAGCGAGAAGAAGGCCAGGATGCATCCTGAAGCATTTCTTGTTCACCTACTACTATGTCAGGGGACATGCTGGAAAAGTGGGTATTGATTAGTTCCTTCATCCTTATGTACCCCTGTGAGGTAGACGTATTAGCCAGGGGTTGTTGTGTTTTTAACATAGAGGGGTGGGCCTCAATTTCCTCTTACTTCAACTCCTAAGGTTGCTGTGAGGATTAAAGGAGTGAAAACCTGTGAAACATCAGGAAGAGGCGGACACAGAGTACGTGCTCAGTAAAATCCAGCCGCAAGAGTGATTCTAGTTTATCTGTGAGCACCAGCCTCACAATCCACTTTTTCAGGACTGACACGCCGCCTCAGGAAATGGCAGCTGATGGCCCAGATTATACGACAAAGCCAGGAGAAATGAAGCTCCGCCCCCTCCCCCTCCATTCTGTCCATCAGACGCCATATGGCTCCTCCAACAGCTCTTGTCCACCCCCTCCCACCTCACTCCCACATCCTTGACTCAATAATTCCGCCCCACATTCCCAAGCTACACGGAGTCACCCGCAAGATCACAGCCAAGAGCGTTGAGGGGCCTGTTCTCGTGGAGAGCAGCGTGGACGCCAGAAGGTGCAGCCCTAGATGAAGGGGAAACCTAGCAGGAGACAAAAGAAAAGCTGGGAGAGGGTTTCCAGCAGGGCCCGGCCCATCTCCTGTCACTCAGCCCACCCACTTCCCCAGCAAAAGACGAATTCGTTGCAGAACGGAGCGGGGAGCCCACAGTAACGAGTCTTTAATTACGAAACTCCTTTCCCTTGTAGCGATTGTGTGGCCCCGATGAAAATGAGAAGTGGCAGATCCTATTAGAAATGTTAATTACTTTCCCGGGTAATTAGACTCACTGGGTGCCGTGCGCACCTGACCTCACTTCATAACAGCAGCAACGGGAGGAAGGGAAAGAAATTGGTTGAGGGGTGGGGGCAGGTGGAGGAGAAAAGGGGGGTGATTATAAACGCTGAGAAAAGCAAAACCACCGGAAATAGCTGAGTGGAAAACGAATCGAGAGGCCCAGGGGCGGCCGGGGAGTGAGAGCTCCCCGGAGGGGGCTTCTGAACACCGGGGGACCTTCACGTCACGATGATGACGAAAACAGTGACAAATTCCTCTGGAAATGATGGGCCTCCTCTTACAAATGAGGCGACTGAGGCGCCAAGCTGCTCAGAGACTTCCTGGGATCACAGGGTGGGCAGGGCGGGGCAGGGCTGGGACCAAGCCTGGCCAGCGTTTCCTCCTCCGTCTCATCCCTTCAGGAGCATCCATGGCCCCTGGAGGACAGAATTGACACAGTTCCAGTTCTCAGAGGGCTTAGGGTCTGCGTTCAGACTGATGATGGAGCCAGAGGAGCCTTGATAAAGAATAATTGAGAAAGAGGCCCTCTGTGTGGATGGAGCAGTCAGGGAGGGCTTCTCTGAGGAGGTGTTTTTTCCTCCTGGGACCTGAAAGTTGGGGAGAGTCCTGCTATTTGGAGAGTTGGACTGAAAGAGTATGTTACCTGGTGCTGTGGGTTGAATCGTGTGCCATCAGCATTCATATCCACCCAGAACCTCAGAATGTGACCCTACTTTGAAGGAAAGGTCTTTTCAGATGGAATTCGTGACGATGAGGTCACACTGCAGCAGGGTGGGCCCTACATCCGATATGACTAGCGTCCTTATAAGAAGAGAAGAGATGTGGACACACAGGGAAGCAGGACATGTGACAAGAGGCAGGGATTGGCGTGCTGCTGCCACCAGCCAAGGAACGCCGAGGGCTGCCGGAGCCACCAGAAGCTGGAGGAGGCGAGGAGGATGCTCCCCAGAGGCTTCCGAGGAAGCGTGGCCCTGCTCACACCTTGATTTTGAACGTCCAGCCTCCAGAAGTGAGAGAAGAGACTTCTGTTGGTCAAGCCATCCAGTGTGTGAACTTTGTTACAGCAGCTGCGGGGAAACTAATACACCCACCCGGCCACTGCAGTCCTTTATCTCCAGCACTAGAGACCAAATTCCCCAAATAAATCCTTGGGGAGGCCGGTGTCATGTGCAGACTCTTAGACACCTCCCGCAGGCTGACGGAGCCGGCGTCTCTGGGGACAGCCCCCCAGGAGAGGGACCCTGACAGGTCCCATGCTGAGAATCTCTAGGTCTAAACATATACCTCAAGGTCCCTCTAGAGCAACCTGTGTGTATTACTCTAAGGCCTGCCCACTCTGGCCTTGGCCCTGAGCCGCACCTGCCCTTCCACACTGACCTAACGCGCTGCTGGTGTCTCTCCGAAAGCCCAGGCATCCGAGATGCTGGGAGATGCTGCGCCCAGCGGGGGGGCAGGCTTGGTCCTCGGAGTCATTAAAGAAGCTGTTTACAGAGCCCGGCTCTTCTTTTAATTTGTTTGTCTTTTCGATTGTGTAATTGAATCCCAACCTCGGGGCTCGTGGGAGCCTTGCCAGGGGAGACAGCCGTCAATACCCAGGGGTGAGTGACAGCGGTTTCCAAGGCCACAAGCTATGGGGGTGGCAGACAGGCGTGCACCCTGCCAGGCTCCCGAGGGGAGGGCGCCTGACTTGGCCAATCAGATGAACCACGGATCGGATCCCAGGTCTGTCCTGAGCCAGCTGTGTGACCCAGGGCAAATTTCTAAACCTCTCTGTTCTTCACATTCTTCAACTGTGAACCTGAGAGTGACACACCCACCTTGCAGGGTTGTGGGAAAGCTCCAAGACCAGTGCCCATGGAGGGCCCAGTGCACGGTGGTGCCTGGAAAACTGTAAGCCATTATTCTCCTACGGACATTGGAAGGTTTGCCCCGAAGAAGGCCGGTCCATGGGGCATGGAACGGCTGGAAGAGACTATGGAGAAGGTGCCTACCGACAGGGAATCAGCATTTCTAATGAAGAATCCCAGTTCATTATTGTCCCTCTTCGTGGCCAAGGACGAGTCACCTAAACTCTCTAAGCACCAATGTCCTCCTCTCCCAAGTGGAGTCCCTATCCCACCCACCTCTCCTTGCGACAATCAAGTAAGATGACATACGTAAGATTGGAAAAACTCCCAAACTTGTTACCCTCCCCCCCCCCCAAAAAAAATTGCTATTATCTAGCCCACTGGATCATAAATTTGGTTGCATGTAGGAACCCCCAGGGAGCTTCTAAAAACTGCCGGTGCCCACCCCTCTGGTCAGGCCAAGTGGACGGCACCTCCGGGACTGGGTTCTCAGCACCACCAGCAGCCATTGTAGAGAGCCCTGAGCTGGCCCAGGCTCCCGTTCCGCAGGAGAGGAAGGCAAGGCCCAGAGAGGGCAGGAGTCTTTCCCAAGCTCACACAGCAGGCTACTTCCCCTGAGTGTCTTTCACTCCATGCTTGCCCCATCCCAGCATAACATTCCAGCAGGCAGGCTCTCAGGGCTGGCCAGAAGAGTTTCTTTGTGTTTGCTGACTGACCTAGGACGCCAGAGAGAGCATGGCCAGTGCTTGCGGGAGGGCTCTTCCCAGAAGCTCCTGGCTTAGCAGAGATGTCCCAGCTTCTGGGTGACCAATAGAGGCCAGGACCTTCCTGCAGGGTGTCCTGGCAGGGAACAGGCGGCAGGGGACACAGACACAGGGGGCAGCCCGCCGTGGAGAGAAGTCTGTGGGAGGAAGCACGTGGAAGGGAAGGGGAGCAAGCCTCAGAGTCACACCCCCAGGTGCCCAGCCCGCCCTCTGCCGTGGACCGTTAAGCAGACAGAATAAACGAGAGTTTTGCTATTCAACAGTGTGCCCCCGCCAGCCTGGCTCTCGCTCCTGCTTCTTAGAAATTCGTCTGTCAGGCCTGGTGTGTTGGTTTGGTTTTTATTATTATTAAAGTCGTTTGGCATGATGTTGCTCAACATGAATCTACAGGTCCCAGGTGAGGGTTTCTAAGCTATAAGGTCTGTATTTTCAATATTGCCCTTAGCCCACTCCTTTGGATGAATCGGCCCTTTGTAGGCAAGGACAGCGGCAGGCGAGCTCCCTCGCCTATGAGCTAAGAGAGTAAGAGAGCTAAGAGAATAAGTCTGGATCTCTAAGGGAGGAACAGCGAGCAGAGGCAGTGGGGCCTGCGGCTCCAAAAGATGTCGAGAGAGGAGGCCTCTGGAGCAGAACTAGGACCCCAGGAGGAAGGCCACAGAGAGAGACTCAGCCGATGGAAAGAACCTTGTCCATGTAAGCTGTGTGAAAAAGGAGCCCCCTGCCTGGCAAGGTAGTGAGCTCCCCGTCACACTGGAATGACCCCAGCAGCGGTCGGATGTGCGCTGGTGAGATGGTATCGATGGGATTCCTGTGTGCAGCGGACACATGGGCTGAGTGAACTCCAGGTTCACAATCTATGTTTCCATGACCCTGAGTCCCAAGGGATGAGATTTGCAAGAAGAGTCCTAACTTCATCACTCAGTGCTTAGTTACGTGACTTGGAGCAAGTGATTGACTCTCTCGGAGGCTGTTCCTCATCTGTGACAGGAATAATCATATCTAACCCGTGGACACAGACAAAGGGGTGGTGAGGGCTTGAGGTGGGGGGAGGATGGGAGCAGGCTAGAAGAGGTTAATGGGGGGTGGGGAGAAGGAGGACCTATGTAATACTTTAAACAAAAAAGGTTTTTTTAAAGAAAGAATAATCATATCCATTTCAAGTAACGGGGGTGAGAATTAAACAACGTACTGTACATGGGCAGGCCTTGAGCAGGCCTTGTACGCAGCCAAGTCTGAAACAGCAACGCGCCCCACTCCCTTACCCTCCCCATCTCCATCACAGGCTCCCAGTGGTCCCCAGGTTACCCCGGAGATGCGCTCATTAAGCAGATTAGTGCACAAAACCAACCGTAGCTCCCGTCCTTGCGCACCAGGATTAAATGCTGGTCGCAGCATCTTTCCCCATTAAGCCCCGCCTCGCAGAGCCCAGGCTACTTCCCAGGGAGGGAAGTCTTAATAGCCATGCCTAAAGGGAAGCTGCTATTGAGAAGAGGAAAAAAACAAAACTAGGGCTAAAGGACCATGAAGAAAGCAGGTCTGGTGTTCGAGCTGAAAATCCACTTCCCTGAGTGCGGGTCTGCATCGCTCAGAGGAAGGCAGTCCCCCCACCCCCCCACCCCCATGGGAGAGAAGGCCGAGCACTCTGTCCTGGGCCCTGTGCTGTCTCCTCACTGCCTCCCCCGGCCCTTCCTCAAGATGGGAGGTGAGCATCCGTGGGCTGGGCCAAGGCCAGCCTCGCCCTGAGGGACACCACATTCGCCTGCCTCCCTGGGGGGACCCCAGCATACGCCAACCTTGGTTCCAAAAGCATCTCCCCTATTCATTCACCAGCTTCGCTTGGAACTGGGGACTTTTCCATTTTAAAGTGCCGTTACTTCTGTTTCCCAAAGCCGGGCATCCCCTACCCTCAGACAACAAAGCCAAAATGCTCAAAACCATGTCCTGCAACTAAGGAGTCCTAGTCGGCTTGGAAATGATCTCTGGGTTAACCTAGCTGCCCTGAGGAGCTGGGAAGGGGATAAACTTACTCCTTGAAAATTGAGAAGAAAATTCATAAATGTCCAAAAGCCCTTTCCTCCATGTCCCCCTCTCTCTCTCCCTCTCTCTCCCTCTCTCTCCGTCTCTCTCCCTCTCTCTGTCCCTCCCTCTCTCTCTCTTCCTCTCTCTCCCTCTTTCTCCGTCTCTCTCCCTCTCTCTGTCCCTCCCTCTCTCTCTCTCTTCCTCTCTCTCCCTCTTTCTTCGTCTCTCTCCCTCTCTCTGTCCCTCCCTCTCTCTCTCTTCCTCTCTCTCCCTCTTTCTTCGTCTCTCTCCCTCTCTCTGTCCCTCCCTCTCTCTCTTCCTCTCTCTCTCTCTCTCTCTCTCTCTCTCTCTCTCTCTCACACACACACACACACACACACACACACACACACACACACACGTATGTCACCAGGATCCATTTGGGAGCTTTAAAAGCCCAATCAGCCCATTCATTCAAGACGATGGCTGCCAACACCCTGGTTTCACACGTAAGGGAGGGCCACTGGCCAAGTGGCCAGGTCCTCACTACTGACACATAAACACTCCAACTGTTCTTTAAATGTTAAAGAACACCCAAGAACAAGGGTTCCTCAGATGAATGGAATAAGGGAGGGTGAAGGTGAGAACTCATTGGCTATCACCACACCCATTTTACAGATGTGGAGGCTGAGGTGATAAGAACTGACTTGCTCGCTACCACAGCCAACAGGTGTCAGAGCTGGCTTCAAATCCAAGTCAGCCAAGCATGGAGAGGTGTATGATTTTTGTTATGTCAAGTTCGTCCTCACCCAGGCGCCATCTTTGCTCGCTCCCCGGTGTTGAGAGACTTGACCTGGACCTTTTGGGAACAAGGCAGCTCCCTGAGGCCTGTGGCTGTCAAAATTTAAGGAGCAAAGAATCACCTGGGAGCTCATTAACTGGGCCAAACACAAGCTTCAGTGTGGCCTAGACCAGCTCTGTGCGCACACATCTTCTGGGAGTCTCATTAAAGTGCAGGTTCCGACACAGTGGCCGGGGGAAGGGGGGAAGGACAGGGGGCAGGGGGGAGAGTCTGCACTTGTAACATGGCTGCTGCTGGCCCTAGACCATACTTCGGAGTTGTGAGGTCTGGAGTGAAGCTGCCAGTGCTTGAACCCCAGCATCGCCACTACTAGTTGCATAATACCTGCAAATTTCTGAACCTCCCCATGCCTCAGTTTCTCCATATCTAAACATGTGTACCAGTGAACTGCTACCCCATGGAGCTGCTTTTTTAGGATTAAAGGAAACGATCCACCTAAGTCACATAGCACAATGCCTGATGCATTAAAAAAAAATTCAATAAATGATGGAGCTATGATTATTGTTATTGGTGAGCTTAGCAGCACATTATAAGCTTGTAAATTCCCCACTAACTTACATTTATTCAGCTTCCTGTCGCTTCCCCTAGAAATGAATTCAGAGCCAGCAACAGCGGAGCGGTTTACATTGATGTAACGCATTTTCGAGTAGATTTCTGTTAACTCAGTGATTAAACAGACCCTGACTTATGTGCAGTGGTTGACTGGGTCTGGGCCCTCCTGCTCCACTCGGAACAGCTGAGGTCTCTCCACACTGACTCGGGAGCTTAGCTGGGAGCACCGTGGGAGCTGGACCATCCCGGGCTCTGTCCACGAGGCCTCTTCATCCGACAGTCTACCCAGGGGCCCCGCTTCTCCAGCAGAGAGAAGCCTGAGTGTGTCATCCTTCCCTTGCATGGTGCTTGCCAATGCCCCGTGTCACATGGGCACAGACTACACAGGGCGTGAGCACCAGGGATGTGGTTCATGGGAAGCCACCAATGAGAAGTCCATCTCAGTGGACTCCTTCGATGGGAAGCCTCTTGAGCACGACTCAGCTGCAGCCTGTCCTGTGGCATGCCGGTCCTGGAAGATGGTTGAATACGTCTGACCCTGCAGCCACCCGGATTTGCAGTGAAGACAAAGGGTGATCCCCGTTTGCCGATGGCTGATGCCATGCAGCTAGCGAGCTTCGGTGCCTAGGACTCGGATTCAGGGTCCTCGCTCTCTCCTCTTCACTGTCCTGGGAACCTTTAGCAGAAAGTTTTTCTGCCAGCGCCTCCTCGCCCTGTGCATTTCCTTTCGGCGAGCTTCCTGGTGAATGGTTATTTATAAATGAACATTTAAATGCATCAGAATAAGTGCTATTTAAAGGAACCCTGTGGTGACTCACTGAGTAATTAAAATAATCATTTATTCCGTAAGCACTTATCAGCTACTCGGTTTGCGCCAGGCACTGTGGGGGTGAAGGTGGGGTATGAGGGGGGGGTGCACAGAGTTAGGAGCTGTGGCTCTTGCCCTCAGGTAGCTAAATCACTTACTCTTTCCCCACGGATCATTGTCAGGTACCTACTATGGGTCCGACTCAGTGGCGGGCATCAGAGGTAGACCCAGCACTGTTTCTGCCCTCAATATGCTCACAGGTTGACTGTGAGATCAAAAAGCAAAGGACCCCACACCCTGTGGTCCTTAGGTGCCAGCTGTGTTTGGGAAGGGTCCTCTGCAAGCAGAGGTGGCCAGAACTCTGCCTGCTATGGAGACGGGGCTCAAAGGAAGCTTCCCAGGTAGTGATCCACCAACAGTCCCTGGACACAGAAACAAACCCAGGAGACAAGACTCTATAAGGAGCCCTAACTGGTTTGGCTCAGTGGATAGAGCATCGGCCTACAGATTGAAGAGCCCCAGGTTCGATTCCGGTCAAGGGCATGTACTTCAGTTGCAGGCTCAATCCCAGACCCTGATTGGGGCATGGACAGGAGTTAACCAATGATGTGTCTCGCTCACATTGATGTTTCTCTCTCTTTATCCCTCCCCCTCCCTTATATCCTCACTAAAAAAAAAAAAAAAAAATCAATGGGAACATTTAAAAGCCAGGAGTCTCCGAGTCCAACATTTATTAAAGTGGGCTCCTCGGCAAGCCCTGAGAACGCAGTTGGCAGCCCCATCGCCATTCACAGCCAGGAGTCTGAGCAGACAACCACCCACCATCACCCAGGCGGGTGCCTACCTCTCCCACCCTCACTGCTCCCCTCTGGCTCTCTGAGGACTCAGCAGGAGGGAAAGCCCTTCCCTTCCAGAGTCACCTGAGGAGCTGGCCCCACACCAGAGCATCCACTGAGTATTTAAGTCACTGCTTGAGCACGTGTAGCACCTGGATGCCAGCACCATCAGACTTCTCTGGGCCACGCTCCTTTCTCCGTAAAATTGGGAATCAGAGGAGGTGGGTCCTGATAACCGGGTGGCTTGGGCACTGCCAGAACCTCTGGATCAACACTGTTCACAGAGGTGGTAGAAATGCACTTAACCCGTGTGGTCCAGCAGGGCAGCCACTGGCCACGTGTGGCTGCTGGTACTTGAGATGTAGCCTAAGGAATTGTTCGTTTCCTTGAAGCTTAAATGATTTCCATTTAAGTAGCCACCTGTGTGTATTAACGAATGTATTGGGCGCTGCAATTCTAGAATGAATATCAAGAGAATCTTCTGGGTCCCACAAGACATAGAAGCCCATTCGGTATTACCAGTAATATAACTATGGTAACGGCCATGGGGTGGCTTGAGGGACTATTAACTCCCCCACAACACCTGGCAAAGCCGCCGGGGGGATGGGGGAGGGGGAATGAAAATTTCCCTTTAAAAATGCTTTCTGCACAAACGAGTTGTGAAACTCTTTGTCTGGCTGCCCTACATCACCGTACCGTGTCCCTAACTCTCCCTACGTAGGCACGTCGCTGCTTCCATGGCCTCCCACGTCAGCTCCACATTTCTTAGTCTTTTCAAACGTCTCAACATAAAGTTTCTTTTCATATGGGATTCTGAGGGGTTGGCTTAGCCTGGGCTTTTAGGATTGTATTTTAGGCCTAAACGTGCTAGAAGACTCATATCTACCTCTCGCCTCACCAGCATCCAGAGCTGGCCCATTTTGGGGTCACATTCCTCGGGAGGCTGTCACCAACGGCAACTGTTGACTCAGGGAAGCATTTCGTCTTAACACACCTTTACTTCCTTGACTCTTGCCCCAGCTCTCTGAGCAAGTGTCATTGTTCCCATTTCACAGATCCCGAATCTGAAGCTTGGAAGATCTAAATGTCTTCTGCACCAAAGAAAGAGTCCATTTCACGCAAGAAGACTCAGCAACCGGCCTCCCCTCCCGCACCCGGAGTCGCATGGCTCTCCGAACCTTCGAAGGTCAATGGTAAGGCAGGGACACGGCTGCCTGCCTCACAGGTTGTGGCGAGGACTCCACGAGACAATGCCAAGCAGGGCACACCGGTGACACGTGTGCCATAAGTGCCACTTCCCTCCCTCCCCTATCTCTGCCAACTGAGCAAGAGCACCCACTTGTCTGCCAAGCTCCCACCACTGGCCTGATTCACCGCAGCTCCTTGCCCACCGCACTCTCCATCCCTAGACTGCGCTTCCAAGCCCTGCTGGATGCCCAATATGTCCAACCCACCCAGTGAGGCCAGAGACAGACCCAGGGAGAGAAACGCCTGTCACAATGATGGGGAGCCAGGGCAAATCTCCCCCCATCTTGGCCCAGACAGGCTGGAAAGCTGCTGTCCTGGACCCTCTGTCCAATGATCCTCCTCTGGCAGGAGCAGCCCCAGGCCACGGGAAAGAGACACCTGCACCTTCCTTCCCACCAGCACCCAGAAGGAGCCTAATTAGACTGCATCTTCTTTCACTGCCGCCAGGATGGGCGCCGCGGACGCGTGCCCACAGGGTGGCTCCAGGCACAGATGCTGGGAGTGCTGACGCCGGGCCGGGCGCTTGGCTGGTGTCAGGAGCCGGGAGTCCAAGCACGGAGGCTGCAGACGGTGAAACAAGATGAGGCCAGTGTGGAAGCTGTTTTTCTGGAAGGAAGTGAACATTTTCTCAAAACGGGCTCTGGGCCAAGCTAGCTTTTGAAATCTTATTCCCGAATTTTGGATCTCTGATGAGAAATTATATCAGCCAGGGTCTTGGCAGGAAACAGACGCTCACTCAGATGGTATTTTTGAAGATGTTTTTAATGAAGGGACGCTGGTGGCCACACAGGGGTGGGAAGGATTCAGAGGGTCCCCCCGGTCTGAGGGACAAGAGGGGAAAGTTACTCTCGGAGTGTGTTTGAGGGCTGGAGGCCACCAACATCCACTGCCAAAACCACAGGGAAGCAGCGAGTGCGACGCTCTCAGACCCCAACCTCCTCTCCTCCCAGTCTCTGCTTCCCCGCTGGCTAAACCCAACCAGGAGTCCAAGGTCAAGAGCCCTGCAGGTGCCCTCTGGAAGAGCAGGCGCCTAGTCCACGGAGCGGGGTTGGGCAAGGGTGAGGGAGGATATGGGCAGACGAGAAGCTCTGGGTTTGGGCGATACTGACCTACGGTCAGATTCAACTCTTGCACATATAAGTGACACTGAGCAAATCCCTTATGTTTCTGAACCCCGGTACCCTTGTCTATTGAAGGCATATTGTCCAATTTGGAAAGTCAGTATTAATGATTGAATGAGTGGCTGGCACAGAAGAGGCAACAATCAATGACGTGGAGGTGGCTGGATAAAAACACAGGCTTTGCCATGGGGCAGCTGGGATTCCCATCCTGGCTCCATCACTCCCCAGTGTGTGACTTGTGGCAAGCAACTTAACCTATCTGAACCCAAGCACGTCACCTGCGAAAAAGGTATTTATAAGAACACGTTAGCTAAACTGTGTATGTGCGGCGTTCGGCACAGTACCTAGAACAGAAAGTGTCAATACATTGCTCCCATTGCTCTTCTGGTTGCTGATAAAGATGGAGTAGAAACTAACCCTGGAGGTGCGCTTTCCTGTTTTCGATTTCTTTCCCCTATCAGGGGCTGTTGAACTTGAATTTCAAGTCTCCAGTCAGCAGAACCTCTTCCATGCTTGCAAGTTTCTCTAAGTTCAGACTCACAAGTCTGGAGCAGCCAGATCACTGATACTGTGACAGACTTGATTCGCCCCCACAATCTGACTGTTCCTCCACCCAGAGAGGAGAGCAGCACTCGGCTGATAGATCACACGCGGAGGCCTGGCTGGAGGAAAAGAGGCTTGGTCCCTCCATGTCCTAAGACAAAGGTGATGCTTTCCCTAAATCATAATGAACCTGGAGAGGTAGTCCAGACAATCTGAGCATTGATTATCCTTTCCCTGTTGAAAAAATGGGTGTGCCTTGTCCCAGGCTCACATCTCAACCATGAGCAGATGGAGAACTGGATTGTTCTGAAACAACTTTCTGCCCCAGCACCTAGCACAGGGCCTCAGTGATACACCTGAGCACAGGGCCCCCATGATACACCTGAGCACCCACAATGTGCCAGGACCTGAGTGTACTTCACTGAACAAGGCAGACACGTGATGCCCTCATCATGTTTACAGCTTGGAAGAGGAGTCTAGAGTTTTAGAGGAAATTACAAATGTTATAGCTGTTATGAAGGTAACAGCAGATCACTGCTGGTTAGATACACAAGGTTGCAAAAGACAACTGTTCCATCATTAGCAGAAGAAAACACCAGATAAACTTAATGTCACACTTTCCTTTAAAATCATCAATGAGTAGTGGATGCAAAGAAGTTTAAATGAGCCAAATTACAGAGAGGAACCAGCTCTGCACCAGTGAGGAAAGAGCACCCACCATTCCCACACTTGGTGGCCTGATCTGTGTTTGTATGGGCAAAGAGGTAGGCAGAGGAACTTTGCTGAGATGAGGGTACACCAGTGAACTTTTAGTGACAACGTGGGCTGGCAAGACAGATTGGAATCCAGAAGAGTCCAAATGCAACAGTAAATCTCTTGGCCAACCAGTTCCCCACAGGAATTGTGCTGCATAGGCAGCTGTGGAGGTGGAGCTGGGAAGCAGAGACGAGACTTGTAGTTTTGTGCTTAGGTTGAATCTAGAGATGAACTGAAACTAACCAAAGCTGTAAGCCAAGACCTTCCTGACCCAAATTCTGTTAAGATCAAAGAAATGGTCTCTCAGCAGTGTCAGCGCAGAAAGTTAGATGTTGGGATGAAGGATAACAGATCTCTGTTATCTCATTTGAAACCAAAAGTCAACTAAGTTAATTAAGTTTTACCTCAGCCCAGCTCAGCTTGATCATGGCAAGATCTGAAGGATCACCCATTCACCATGGGTTCCTGACAAGGAAAAGGGTGTGCCTCTCGGGGGGGGGGGGGAATACTATATATATATATATATATATATATATATATATATATATATATGTATATATATATAACCTAGTTCAGTCTTGACCGTTTGTTTAATTTAAATTTCCAACATACAATCTATATATATAAAAGCCTAAGTGGCCATTGTGACCGAATGACTGGAACGACTGGAACAACTGGTGGACCAATCTCTATAATGTACACTGACCACCAGGAAGCAGACGCTCAATGCAGTGGCCACCCCCTAGTGGTCAGTGCACTCCCACAGCCAACCTCCTGTGGCCCCTCCTCCCAGGTGGCCAACCTCCACAGCCTCTCCCTCTGGACAGCTGGCCTCCATTAGGCTTTGATCACCGGCCAGGCTGAGGGACCCTGTCCATGCAAAAATTTGTGCATCAGGCCTCTAGTTAAAACAAGGAGACATACAAAGAAGAAGAAAATATGACCCATAATCAAGAGAAAAGTTAGTCAATATACCATTAGATAGATCCACAGATAACTTTGACATGGAGATGAGCAAATAAAACCTCTAAAGTAACTGTTATAAGCATGTTAAAGAATTTTAAAAGAAAATATAACCCCACCAGTGTGGCTCAGTGGTTAAATATTGACACATGAACCAGAAGACCACAGTTCAAACCCCGGTCAGAGCACAAGCCTGGGTTTTGGGCTCAATCAATGATTCTCTCACATCATTGATGTGTCTATCTCTCTCTCCCTTCCTCTCAAAAAATCAATAAAAATGTATTTTTTAAAAGAAAATATATGCAGAACAAGTGAACAGACAAGGAATTTTATAATATAAAGCAAAAATGTATAAAAAGAACTAATTAGAAATTCTAGAACTTGAAAATTCAATATCTGAAATGGGGAGTCCAGTGAATGGAACTTAACAACAAATGGGACTCAGCAGAAGATAGAATCAGTGAACTCAGAGAGCAGTCAATGTAAAATACCCAAACTAAAGCAAAGAGAAAATAAAATATGGAGGGGGGCAAGGAGATGGAAAGAAAAAGAAAGAGAGAAAGGGATGGGGCTATAGTACAATATCTAACAACCTCACGTGTGTATAACTGAAAAGGTAACATAGAATTACTACAGGAGTATGTAACCCACCGGCATGTCCCCATCTCAGGTCTTTAAATGCGCTGTTCTCTGAACCTGGAACTCAGAGAAGCATGTGGATCACCCCTTCACATCCTACCTTAGGGTTTAGTCTAATGTCTTCATCTCGGTGAGGTCTTCCCTGTCCACCGTACGCAAAACTTACATTCATCTACTCTCCCACTCAGAACTGCAATTTTTTCTCCCTCTACTTGCTTTATTTTTTCTTTAGCCTTGATCACCATTTAAAAAAACATATATTTTACTATTTATCATGTTGGTTACTATTTTCCTCTGCTAGAAAATATGTTTTTTGATAGCAGGAATTTTTATCTATTTAGTTCATGTTAAATCTCAACCACCTAGAATATAGAAAATACTCAAAAAAAAAATTACCGATCAAATAAGAATGAGAATTAAGCCTACTCAAAAATAAATGAAGGCATGAAGAAAGAGCCTTGGGCTGTGTCTTAGGCAGGTCCTTTTCGAATGCAAGTGACAGAGATCTAACTCAAAATGGGCAAAGCAAAATAGATAATGCATTGGTTCATGTGGCTGAAAAGTGTAGAGGTTCATGCTTCAAGTTGGACCAGATCCAGGTGCTGAAATGATATTGGAAGAAATTGCCTCTCTTTGACTCCGGGTTCCATTTTCCTCTGTGTGAGCCTCATTCTCAAGCAGGCTTTCTCCAGGGAGTAGCAAGGAAGCACCCAGAAGCTCTAGTTGTGGGTGCTTTCAGCTTCAGTACTGCGGGAGGAAACACCTTCTTCCCTATTCGTTCTGGAGACAATCCCAGTGCTATGTTCATTGGCCTGGCTTGAGTCATAGTCAATTCCTGAATGCATTCATTGTGGCCAGGGACATACAGAGCACGGATTGGTCAGGCCTGGGTCATGTGACCAGGAATTGGGGTGTGGGATCACTCCTACCAAACCCTTTGAGAGCAGGGGTTCCTCAAAGGAAAATCAAGGTGCAATTTCTAAAAGAGGGAAGAACTGGTGGGCAGATAAAAGCACATCATTTATATAAGCATCATCTGGAATGCAGAGAAAGAGCAAGCAAGAGCGTCCCAAGTGGATGGCTGAGGTAGGGAGAGCATGAAGCATTTGAGGATAAGAAAGAAGTTCTATTCCATTGGAAAGAACAAGAAAGGAATGATGAGAAATGGGGAGGTATAAGGGTTAACTCTGTCTTACAAACCATGTCTGGAAGTTGGGATGTATTACTAAAAGCAAAGGAAAGCCCTTGACGTATTCAAGCAGGAGATTTTAAAGGTTTCACTTGTTTTAAAGGGACCCTACGAACTATCCTACTTCGATGGATTAGGCAGGAATAAAGCTGGAGCCAGCCACCCATCCGGTGTTACCATTGTCCACAGGAGAGAGGAGCTATAGATCTATGAAGGTGACCATGGGGATGGAGAAAGTAAAAGGGTTTGACAGGCCATTTCGAGATACAAGTCAAGCACTCTCTAAACAGATTATGATTTCTCAAGAAGCTTTCAAAGCCTTATCTGGAAGATCCCCACGCTGTCTGCCACTTGTCTGCTCCTCCTTCCAGAGGTTGTAACAAGTTCTACCTCTTTCCCTTCCCTTCTCCTTTCCCAGCCTCCCTCCAGGGCAGATCCAGCCAAGCTTCCCAGAACTGCGCCCCTGCTGTGAAATACATATGTAGATGAGCCCAATGAATTTGTGTGGATAATGAAGGTAAGTGAACAGACCTCACATTGGCACCGCCTAGGGCAAGCACGCTGCCCTAGGGTCAAACAGAGCCAAGTTCTATTCCTGTCTTTGGCACTTATTGGCTGTGTGGCTTTGCACAAGTTACTTAACCTCTCTGAACTTCAGCTTCCTCATTTAAAAAGTGAATATATTACATTAGCTCACAGAACACTTATGAAATTCAAGTGACATTGTGTGTCTGAAGGCTGGGAACAGCGCCGGGCACACAGAGTGAGCTCAAGGGAGATGGGCTCCACTTCCTGCCCAATCCTCCCTCCTTAGGTGCCTGAGGACCTATTTACACCTAGTTTCCTACTTGGCAGCAATCCTTCATGGTGCCCCAGTTTTGTGATATAATTTTGATAAATTAAGTGCAAATAGTCAAGCGCCATCTCATTCATTATGTTCAGCTTCAGTGGCAATTACTAGTTGTTCCAGGCCTCCTGGCAGGTCACAGCAGCTGTTGGGTAACCTCAAGCTATTGCTTAGGCCCTATTGGACCATAAGTTCATATGTCTGGGCTAATAAGGAGGAAACAGCACTTGTAAGAGATAAGCTTAGATATACCTCTTTAACTCTTGGGGCATTGGTGGGTCCCCTAGACATGAGGAAATTACTACTCTCATTCCCAGAAACAAATCCCTACTACCTGTTTACACTCATGCAAGACTTCCTCAGTGCTAGTCACTCCTGCAACTTCTACAAGGTAGAGGGTAAATAAGAAAGCAATAACTCAAAACCCTCAGAATCTTCCACTGGGTCCTCTGCATCCGGCTGGCAGACAGGGGAGGAGAGGTGGGTATGGCCTGTGACTAGGCTCTAGCCAATAGAATTCAGCAAAAGTGATGGGATATCAGTGGTGTAAAATGTGATTACGTGACCAGGTTACGTTACGTTATGGTGCCCATCTTGGTGGACTCTCTTCCTCTTGCTGGTTTTGAGGAAGCAAACAGCTACCCCGTGTGTCAAGGAACCACAGACAGACTTTGGGAGCTCAGGGCGGCCTCCATGAACAGCCAACAAGGAACGGAACTCCCCAGTCCCAGAACTTAGAAAACTAAAATCTACAAGAGACCTGTGACTTTGGATGTGGAGCCTTCTCCCCAGCATCCAGATGAGAGCCCCGCCCTTTCCATCACCTTTAATTACAGTTTTGCAAAGGGGCCACCTAAATCACATCCAGATTCCCAACTCGCAGAAATTGTGAGATAATCAGTGTGAGTTGTTTTAAGCCACAAGTTTATAGTAATATTGTTACACGGCAGTAGATAGCTGATGTATATGGTAAGCGCTAAGTGAATGAATTAATGACTCAATGAATCAAAATTGGAAAATATTTCTAATTGGCAAAGGGGCAGACCAAGACAATTTGAATCAACACACATATATCTATTTTAAGCTCTATTTATGCAGAGGATTAGCTAATTGGGCTGAGAACTGGTAAGGAGGGTTCATTCATCAGGGTAGGCCAACCACAATAATAAAAAACTCCAAGACATTAATGAGGTTTAACGCAATAAAAGTTTGTTTTTCACTCTCATCACAACCCAGTGCGGGGGAGGGGGGGTGGAGCTGGTGTAGAGGAGGAAGAAGGGAGCTGACCTCTGCTCCATTTAGTCATGAGGGGACCCGGCTCCTGCCATCTGTGCTTCCCCATCCTTTAGGCCTCAGAATCTTCCCCTGGGTCCTCTGCATCTGGCTGGCAGACAGGAATAGAGAGGCACATGAAGAACCATGGGGTGGCTGTGCAATTTCGGGGGAGGTCAGGAAGTGGACAAGTCACTTCTGTCCTCTTTCCTTGACCACAACTCCGTCACATTGGTTTGCTTGACTACAAGGGATGCTGGCAATATAGTCTAGCTCAAGCCCACAAACAACAGGAGAGGGATAGGTGAACCCAGACTTGTCTCTGCTCCAGAAATGGAATTCATAATGATTTAAAAAATAATCAAGAACAGCCTTGCCCAGTCAGTGTGGTTCAGTAGTTGAGTGTCAACCTATGAAGCAGGAGGTCATGGTTCAATTCCTGGTCAGGGCACATATCCAGGTTGCAGGCTCAATCCAATCCCCAGTATGGGGTGTGCAGGAGGCAGCAATCAACGATTCTGTCTCATCACTGATGTTTCTATCTCTCTTTCCCTCTCCCTTCCTCTCTGAAATCAATAAAAATATATTTTAAAAAAAGAACATCCTTGACCTCAAGTAATTGCTAATGTACTGAAACCGCCATCCTTCATCTTGCCCCAGTTTTGTGATATAATTTTGATAAATTAAGTGCAAGCAGGCAAGTAGTAATTATAACACATGATACAATCTAATCTAATAAAAGAGTAATATGCAAGTTAACCATCACTCCAAGACACCGAAGCCACGCCCACCAGCCAATCCATGCCCATACAGAGCGGCTGTATGCAAATTAACCCAGCCAAGATGGCAGCCGGCAGCCATGGAGCTAGAGCAAACAGAAGGCTTCCATTGCACCAGTGATGGAGTTGAACCTTCCTGCCTAGGCCGGCCGGACCTCTGCTCAAGACAACAATGTTTCGATTATAGAAGCCGTGGAGCTGAAGCAACAAGAGGCTTCATTGCCTGACTAGGCCTCTGCTCAAGGCAACAAAGTTTCAATGATAGAAGATAAATAAACCTCAGAAACCTGATTCCAGCCAGCCTCGCTGGGACGTTGGGTCAATGGGAGCTGTGGGCAGCCTGAAAACAGCTCTCAGCCCCTCACCCAGGGTGGCCAGGCACCCCAGTAGGGACCCGAACCCTGAAGGGGCTGTGGGCAGCCTGAAAATGACCCTCATACCCTCAGGCTGGCCACATCCCCATGGGGTGAGGGTCCCCACAGGGGGCTTGGCCAGCCTGTAAACAGCCATCAGCCCCTCACCTAGGCTGGCCAGGCACACCAGCAGGTGGACATCCCCTGAGGGGTCCCAGACTGCAAGAGGGCACAGCTTCAAGAAGGCACAGAACCCCCCCCCCCGCCCCAAGTGCACAAATTTTTGTGTACCAGGCCCCTAGTATGAAATATTCTTGAGAGAGATGAAGAGACAGGGAGACAGAGGGAGGGAGAGAGGCCACCTGATGTGATGGCACTTGGTGCTGAGCTTCAGCTCCACCTTTTGTTGACTATACCACTATGGTTAATTTCCTTACCTTCTCTGAGCTTCTGTTTTCTCACATTCAAATTGCAGAAAATAACTTCCACTCTCAGTGCCTCAGTTTCCTCATCTATTAAATGAAAATAATATTGCTTCCCTCAAAAGTTTTCTGTGCAGATGAGATAGTCCATGTGAAAAAATAGTGTCTGACCCATAGCTAATACATATATATATATATATATATATATATATATATATATATATATATATATTAAAGACCTGGTACAAAAAATTTCCTCAACCCAGCCTGCACCCTCTCCAATCTGGGACCCCTCAGGGGATGTCCAAATGCCAGTTTAAGCCTAAACTGGCAGTTGGACATCCCTCTCTCAATCCAGGACCACTGGCTCCTAACCACTCCCCTGCCAGCCTGATCAACATCTAACTGTTCCCCTGCTGACCCAATTGTCCCCAATTGCTCTCTCCTGCTGACCCAGTCACTCCCAACTGCCTTCTCCTGCAGGCCCATTCATGCCCAACTGTCCTCCCCTGCCAGCCATCTTGTGGCAGCCATCTTGTGGTGGGCATCACATGAGGGCATCACATGAGGGCATGAAGCCACCTAGGCTTTTATTAGATAGGATGCTATTATTGTTAATTATTATTTCATCACTATAATAAGTTGGGGCCCACAAGCACTTGGAAGTGCTTCATAAAGAGTAGTGACTTTGAGGGAGAACCAAGATGGTGGCATAAGGTATACACCTAAATGCACAGCCTCCCACAACCACATTAAAAAATACAACTATAAAGTTAAATGGCCATCCTCCAGAACCAAGGGAGTAGAAGCTTTACAACTAGAAGGCAAGAGAAGTAGTGCATTGAGACTGAGTAGAAGTTGTTGGCACCAAAACAGAAAGGTACAGTGGTGGCGGCAGCACCTGGGTCGGAGGCTTGTAAAGGATTACAAGCTCCGGGGTCACACTGAATTCAGTGCGGGCTATCTGGCAATGGGGTGGAAGACGAGTGGCTTCTAGCAGAACTGTTTGCAGTGATCACTGACACAGAGCTCTGAGACTTGGGGACTCAAGGGTGTGCAGATGCCAGGGCATGGAGATGCCAAAACCGGGAGAAACCTCGGAGCCAGCTGAAGGGCAGCCATCAAAGGTTGCTCCACCCCACTCAATTTACAACTCCACCCAAGCTGTGCACCTGTCTGCTTGCAGCCTTAACTAACAAACTGCAGCTGGGACAGAGATCACCACTTTATAAATGCAGGGAAGCAGCCAAAATGTGGAGACAAAGAAACAGATCACAAATGACAGAAATGGAGGAAAGCAAACAACTGGATATAGAGTTCAAAACCACAGTTTTATGGTTTTTCAAGAATTTTCTATAAACCACCTATAAATTTAGTGAGACTCTCAATAAATCTAGTGATACCCTGAAGGATATGAAAAAGGACCAACTAGAAATTAAGCATACACTGACTGAAATAAAGAATATTATACAGAGATCCAACAGCAGACTAGAGGTTCACAAGAATCAAGTCAAAGGTTTGAAATACAAGGAAGCAAAAAGCACTTAACTGGAAAAGAAAAAAGAATCCAGAAGTGTGAAGATAGTGTAAGGATCACCTGGGACAACTTCAAGCATACCAACATCTGAATTATAGGGGTGCCAAAAGAAGAGAAAGAGCAAGAGATTGAAAACCTATTTGAAGAAATAATGACAGAAAACTTCCCCTATCTGGTGAAAGAAATAGACTTACAAGTCCAGGAAGCACAGAGAATCCCAAACAAAAGGAATCCAAGGAGGACCACACCAAGACACATCATAATTAAAATGCCAAGGGCAAAAGACAAGGAGAGAATCTTAAAAGCAGCAAGAGAAAAACAGTTACCTACAAAGGATCACCCATACGACTGTCAGCTGATTTCTCAACAGAAACCATACAGGCCAGAAGAGAGTGGCAAGAAATATTCAAAATGATGAATAGCAAGAACCTACAATGAAGATTACTCTACCCAGCAAAGCTATCATGTAAAATTGATGGTCAGATAAAGAGCTTCACAGACAAGAAAAAGCTAAAGGAGTACATCACCACCAAACCAAGATTACTTGAAATGCTGAAGGGCATTCTTTAAGAAGAGAAGAAGAAAAAAGTAAAAATAAAAATTATGAACAACAAAGTGACAACAAATACATATCTATCAACCAGTGAATATAGCAATTAAGTCAATAGAAATATCTGATGAACAGAATAAACTGGTGAAGAGAAGAGCAGTAAGGGCATAGAAAGGGAATGGACTGACAATTCTCAGGGGGAAGGGGATGTGAGGGGTATGGGAAGAGACTGGACAAAAATCTTACATCTATGGATGAAGACAGTGGTGGGGGTAAGGGCGTGGGGTCGGGGGGAACCAGGTGGAGGGGAGCTATGGGGGTTTAAAAAAAGGAACATCTGTAATAATCTGAACAATAAAGATTTAATTTAAAAATTTTAAAAATAAAAAAATTATAATAATAAAAAGAATAGTGACTTTTTCTCTATGGTTGTTACACGACCCAGTGCTTGGGGAGCTCAGAATAAACACAGATTAATTCTTACCCTCAGCGATTAGAATGGGCTTCCTAGCGGAAGTGGCATTTAATCCGAGCTTTGAAGGACCAGCGCTATCGCTGCTCCATGGGCTGCTGCCTGACAACCAGGCCATCCTCTTCATCCATGAGAGGTACCATCTGAGAAGGGTGGGGGTGAGATCCACAGAAAAGTGACAGTGGCCACACTTATCAGCTCCTGGTTAGAGGCAGAGACTCCGCCCTCCTCATCCACCCTTCCTGTAGCTTGAATAACTTAAGCAGAAACCTAAAAAGAAACCCCAGATGAGGCAGCCACTAACAAACTTCTAGGATTCATTTCCTCCATAAGCTGCTGAGGTGGAAATTTTAAGTAATTTCCGCAAAAAGCTTAGTTAAATTCACAAGTGATTGGCTCCTAATGAATTAACCAAACCTGTTAGGAAGCAACTTATTAAAGTTGAAGGTGGACGTCCTGGAAAACACATGTGCTCCCCTGTGGTCCTTCTCTCTGCATCTCTGTCACGGACAAGATATTGGGCTGCATGTAACTCTGGGTTGACTCACTGTGACAATTCAGCTAAAGAAGCACTGCAGGGAGACACCTGAACAGCACTGTGGACCAGGAGGACCAGTATGGGGCACCTGTGCCATCACTGCCCCTGACAAGTTCATGGCAAACATCATGAGTCATCACAGCCCCATAGCCCTCTGAGTCCCATTAGGGCCCCAGACTGTTTCCTAGTGTAGGCATGTCTTGACTATCCCCATAGACCCCACCCCTTCATTCTCTTTCATATAAGATGAAAATGAGGCCCCCCAGAGTAGAAGCGATTAGTCCACAATGTTTGCTCCAAGGCTATCCCTTTAAAAATCTCTAGATAGTCCATCTGGTGTGGGACTCAAAACTAAAGGTATTCAGTTTAGTGTCCATGCTTCTATGCCATGAGATTGAGAGACCGGCAATCCTGCAGCCCTTCCCTCCTGTCGTATTCTTAAACCTGCTATTCTCTGCATGTCGTGGAAGTCTGGACTTAGGAGGTAATAGTACATGAGAGTCAGGAAGAGGAGGAGATGCAGGGAGAATGAGAGGAAAAAGAAGGAGGAGGTAGGAAAGGAGAAAATCTCTCATGCACGCTTTGCATTTGGAATCCTACAAACACCTTTATGTCTGTTAGTATTATATTCAGCTCACTCTATCCCAGCTTATAAAGAAGGGGAAACGAGGCTCAAGGAAGTGAAGGTACTGCCCAGGGTCACACAGCTCCTACGTGACAGAACTAAGGCTCAGACCAGGCCTCCTACACCAGTGGAGCTCATTTTGTACTCCCACAAATGAATTCACTCAGGAGCAAACCTCTCTCCTTGTCCAGATATCAGACACCCAGTCTTCCGTGTGAGTTGAGAGGGCAAATCGGCTCGACCAGAATCCAATGCGGGTCTCCTGATAACATGACTTACTCCCTTGGCCCACACTCTGTCATCCCTGGTCCTCCTGCTGCCCAGAGAATGAAGATGTACTTGTTGATGTCCTAGCAGAGAACGTCATTTGTCATTCGGTGGCAGCTGAGGAGAGCACTCAGGTACCAGATGGCCACGATCTCCCCAGCCATATCTCTGTCCCTCTCTAATGACGATATCGGTGCTACTAGAAATAACTTAATGTACTGGCTGCCTATGTTGATCCACCCAACAAATATTTATTGAGTGTTCCTTTGTTCTGGGCACTGGGCCAGGTCCTGGGGACACAGCAGTGGTGGGGGAAGGGGGAGCTTGTATTATAGGGGAGAGAATAAATAATGAACATGTTTATAAATAAATGAAGAGAATCATTTCAGAAGTGATATGATCGTCAGAGTCACCTGATGAAGTATAACTGGGGAGTTAAGTAGGGCAATTCCACTTTAGACCTGCCTTGCTGAGGAGGTGACTTTTCAGCCAAGGTCTTAAGGATGAGGGGTAGCCATCCATGCAAGGAGAAGAGAGGACAGTGTTGCATACATAGGAAATGTCAAGCCAAAGTTCGAGGCAGGAGAGCTTGTGTTGGAAGAGTGGAAGCAGGCAGGACGTTGGGGCAAGAGTTGTTATCCCATTTGAAAGATGAACAAACTGAGGGCTAGAGAGGTGGAGCACTTGTCTGTAACACACAGGAAGTTTGAGTGGCCAGTTGTGATGTCTGCTGGGGAAAAGTCTCCTGGGTTCTCCTCGTCTTAGTTCAGCAAACTATTTCCTGAGCAACTATTTTATCCCTTCTCCTGAGCTCATCCCCAACCTTGGGAATAGTGCCTGCAGCCAGAAGAATGCCAAGTGGATAAGCCCACTCATTCAAGTGATTGTTGGGTGTGAATAAACACCACATGCCTGGTATGTGCCTGGCATTCTGCTGGACATGAGGTGGGCGGGGATAAGAGATGGACAAGATGTGTCTGTTCATTCATTCACGCACTTGCCCAGGCTGGGCACCTGATTCAAATGTCGGCACTTTGTATTCACGTGGTTTCATTGTAGCACAGCCATGAGGAAGCAAAGTCATTGGAGCCAACTCTGAGTTGAAATCAGGCCTGACCATCTGTATAACCTGCAGCAAGTTACTCAACTCGCTCTCTCCATCAGAAAAATGGGCATCATGAGAACCAAGATGGCAGCATGAGGTATATACCTAAATGCACAGCCTCCACACCTATATTATAGAAATACAACCATACAGATAAACAGCCATCCTCCAGAACCAAGGGAGAGGAACCGTTACATCTAGAAAGCAAGAGGAGTGCTCTGAGACTGAACAGAAGCTCCTGGCACCCAAGGTACGGACACGAAACGGAAGTGGCGGCGTGGCGCGCGCGGCGGGGCGGGTGAAAGGGAGCAGCGGCGGTGATCAAGTCCGCGGTTCAGAAGATTATAAACTCCTGGGATGCACTGAATGCAACGCGGGCTGTAGGGCAACAGGGCAGCGAAAGACCAGTGGCGTTCTAGGAGTGCTATTCGCAGCTATCACTTACACAGAGATTCCGGAACTGAGAACCGTGCGCAGACCCCAGGGTTTGGAAAAGCCAAACCTGGTAGAAACTGCAGCATCCACAGAGGGGACGCCATTGTGAGTCGCTCCACCCCCGGTGATTCTGAGAGCCCGCCCCACCCCACCTACAACCCCGCCCAAGCTGTGCGCCTGCCTCCCTGCAGCACAACCTAAGGGTCTGCAGCTGAGACAGAACTCCAATAGATCCAAACTCCAAACAACGAGGAGAAAGGCCTGCAGGTCATTTCCCCC
>PVJC01021330.1:0-28319 GCA_004026665.1 Murina feae | reverse complement strand
TATTATTTCATTCAATAATATTATGGATTTCCCTATAGATGTAAAGCAATATTTTTAAACAGCTGCATAATCATTGACAGTAAGAATGAGCCATCATTCATTCACCCATTTATATATTTTCCAGATATATATATGTATATATCCTTACTTACTGGTGATTTAATCTCTGAAGACTAGATTTCCCCCAAAATGAAATTTGTGGTCCAAGAGTCTGCACCTATTAAATTTTAATAGATCCTCCTAGATTACTTTCCAAGAAGATTATAACAATTTGAACCTCCATCAGCAATGAGAAACATGATATTTGCCACTGCCCTAGCCAACACTGGATGCTATAAATCTTCTTAATATTGGCCAATCTGATAGGCAGAAATTGAAATCTCTATCATTTGATTTCCATTTACCTGACTGCTCGGGAGTTTCAGCACCTTTTCATATTTTATTGATCATTTATATTTCCTTTTCTGTGAATTGCCTATTCATAGCTTTATCTAATCTATCAGGTTGTTTGTTTTTTCTATATGAGTATGTAGGCATTGAGTTTGTTAGGGATATAACCCTTTGTCTTTCTTATGTATACAAATAACTTTTCCTAAATGATTGTCTTTTTTCTTTTCTTTTCACTCTGTGTAGGATGTTTGGCCATTTTTATTTTTAGGTAATCAGGCCTGTAAATTATTTTTTATGGCTCCTGGATTTTTCTTTCAAATGAACTTCAGAACCAGCCTAACAAATTCCCTTTAAGTAAATTATTTTGATCTGCTGATTGAGACGGCATTGAATTTATAGATTAATTAAAGAGAAGTGACCTCTTCACACTAATAATCGTGCCCACACCCAGGACTGGTATATTTAGATTTTTTTTTATGTCCTTCAATAATGTTTAGTAGTTTTCTTCATTCAGGTCTCAGATGTAGCTTGTTTGGTATCTTCCTGGGAATTTTGATTCCTCTCACCATTATGAATAGCATCTTGTCCACTTCAGTTTCTAGTGTGAGGGACTGTTTGTAGGCAGGAGAGCCCAGGGGCAAAAGCCAAGGACTTTGGGCTCAGTTCCCCAGATTCAAATCCCAGGTCTTCCACTCTGGCTCTGCACACTTCGGGAAGTTAACTCCTCTCTGAGCATGTTTCTTCACCTGTGAAATGGGCATGGCAAGTTTGTTGTGAGGATTAAGTAAGTTAATAACATCACATCTTTAGCACAGGCTCTAGAATAGAGTTTTCATTAAATGATAACAAAGATGACATAAGCTTTTATCTGTACACCTTAACTCTCATTGATTTTGATTCTCGTGGCTTTTCCAGGTAGAAAATTATATACTCCTCTAATAGTGATGACTTATCTTTACCTTTCTAATGTTTACATATTTATTTCTTTTACTAGAGGCTCAGTGACAAAATTTATGCACAGGTAGGGTCCCTAGTCCTGGCCGGTGATCAGGGCTGATCAGGGCCTTCTGGCTGCCAGCCAGGGCCTTCCTTCCCCAGCTGCCAGCTGCCGGCCAGGACCTTCCTTTGTTCTGCGCCACCCCCTGGTTGTCAGCACACGTCATAGTGATCGATGGAACTCAGGTCTCCCAGTTGAACTCCCATGGGGACACTGCATATTAGCCTTTTACATAAATTGTCTAATTACACTGGTTGCAACTTCTCTCCATTACAGTGCAATTCAGAGTGGTGAGAAGTAGCATCCATATCTTGCTCCTGACTACAATGAGAAGGCTCTTGCTCTTTCTATGTAAGATAATTAGTGCATATTTCTATAAATGGTCATCATACCTTCTTAGCATAAAGGTATTTATAATCTATATATATAAAAGGCTAAGTGACTGACCGTATGTTCGTCTGACTGTCCGACCAACTGACCAGCCAGTATGTATGATGTGCACTGGCAATTTAAAAATAAATGTGGATTTGTGCATGTGTGATACATATAAAGCTCTCACTGGCACTAATCGCGCACGTGTTTTAATTTTATAATACTATTAGGGGCCTGGTGCACAAAAATTTGTGCACTCAGGGTGTCCCTAAGCCTGGCCTGTGCCCTCTCGCAGTCTGGGATCTGTTGGGGGGATGTCCACCTGCTGGCATGCCTGGTCAACCTGGGTGAGGAGCTGATGGCTGTTTGCAGGCTGGCCAAGCCCCCCAGTGTGGACCCTCACCACATTGGGGTGTGGCCAGCTTGGGTGATGGGCTGAGGGCCATTTTCAGGCTGCCCACAGCCCCTTCAGGTTTTGGGTCCCTACTGAGGTGCCTGGGCAGCCTGGGTGAGGAGCTGAGGGGTGTTTTCAGGCTGCCCACAGCCCCTTCAGGTTTTGGGTTCCTAGTGGGGTGCCTAGCCATCCTGGGTGAGGAGCTAAGGGGCGTTTTCAGGCTGCCCACAGTCCCTTCAGGTTTTGGGTCCCTACTGGGGTGCCTGGGCAGCCTGGGTGTGGGGCTGATGGCTGTTTGCAGGCTGGCCAAGCCCCCAGTGGGAACCCTCACCCCACTGGGGTGTGGCCAGCCTGGGTGACGGGCTGAGGGGCGTTTTCAGACTTTCAGGCTGCCCACAGCTCCCATTGACTCAATGTCCCAGCAAGGCTGGCTGGAAGCAGGTTTCTGGGGTTTATTTATCTTCTATAATTGATACTGTTCTTTTAAGCTGAGGCCTAGGCAGGTAACGAAGCCTCCTGTTGGCTTCAGCTCCGTGGCTTCTATAATTGAAAGAATGTTGCCTTAGTAGACTCTAGTCAGGCAGTTTCCTCCATCACTGGTGCAACAGAAGCCTGCTGTTTGCTTCAGCTCCAAGGCTTCTATAATTGCAACAATGTTGCAACTATGTTGTTGCCTTGAGCACAGAGAGGCCCAGCTGGCGGCAGACAGTTTACTCCTGGTGCAACGGAAGCCTCCTGCTTACTCCAGCTCAGTGACTGCCGGCCTCCATCTTGGCTGGGCATACAGCCACTCTGATTGGCTGGTGGGCGTGGCTTAGGTGTCCCATAGTAACGGTCAATTTCAATATTACTCTTTTATTAGATTAGACTAGAGGCCTGGTGCATGAATTCATGCACGGGTGGGGTCCCTTTGCCTGGCAGGTTATCAGGGCCTTCTCACCCAGTCCTGATCAGGGCTGGCCGGCGAGGGGCAGGGACTGTGGGAGGTTGGCCACTGTGGGGAGGAACTGCGGGAGGTTGGCCAGCTGGCCGGGGAGAAGGGGATGTGGGAGGTTGGCTGTGGGAGCACACTGGCCACCAGGGGGCAGCTCCTGCATTAAGTGTCTTCCCCCTGGTGGTCAGTGTGCATTATAACAACCAGTCGTTCCAATTATTCAGTTGTAACAGTTGCTTAGGCTTTTATATATAGAGATATTATAGATACTATTTTGACATGTAATATTTTGCAGTAACTTAATTACCACATGAATCTTTCTTCTAATTAATTTCTTTTCAATGTGCATGAATCTGTGCACTGGGCCACTTTTACTGTTTTCTTTCTGTCTATCTGTAGCTATGTCCTCTTTTTTGCTTACAATATTAGTTTTAAGTTCTATCATTATTGGCAAAGTTTTTTGTGTTCTAATTATCTCCTTGATAAGCAGAATTCTCCTTTGATGACCACATTTTTGTATATTTGTTTTCTGCTCTTATCTTTGCTATTTCGTTCTTTCTACTTTTTTTTGGCTTTATAACTTTCTAACTTTAAGTTCAAACCTTAGCTCACTAATTTATCAATTTAAATTTCTTTTGTGTTGATTTCATTACTTATTCCCTTCTTATTACTTTATTAGTTTAAAATCATATATGGATACTTTAATTAATAGAGTCTGAAGTTAATAATGATTTTTACCTTATTCTTCTGTTTTAAATGTTATTGTTTAGTTTTTAGTTTCAGTTTTTAATAAGTAGATTTAGTTATCTATAACTTAGCAATTTCTTTGATCATCATTATTTTCTTTCTTTTCTTTTTATTGAGATACTAGTAGCCCTGCACACAAATCCATGCACCAGTAGCTCACTGCCACCCTCCAGTAGCTCTCCATCCACTGCCCTGTCCTCCTGAAGCTCCCTCTGCTCCCTACCCCCCACAGATTGTTGCCTTTTCCCCTTCTGTAGCTCTCTGCTGCCCACTTGTAGCTCACTACACCACCTTCCTGCTCATCCATAATCCGGTCATTACACTTCACAGCATAACAATCATTTGCATATTACATCTTTATTATATAGGATAATTCAAATGTCATAAAACTCAATTATTTAAAGTATGTAATTTATTGGTTTTTAGTGTATTTACAGAGTTGTGCAATCATCATATGATCAATTTTAGACTACTTCCACATCCCCCAAAATTCCTGTGAACATTAACAACCCTCCCCCCTGTACCTCTTAGCCCTAAGCAACTACTAATCTACTTTTTCTCTTTAAATTTGCCTGTTTTCAATATTTCATATAAATCAAAACATCTGTATATATAAAAAGCCAGTGACTATAATGCCATAATGACCATAGTGACCAGTTACTATGATGCCCACTGTGGCCAGCAAACTGACCCGATCAGGGGGTGGGGTCTTCCAGCCAACCTCATGGCCCCTCCCATTGCTGACCTGCCCCTAATCACACTCTCTCATCCCAATCAAGGGCTAGGCCAACAGCCAAACGCCTCCCTTCCTCCCAGCCAGCCCCGCCCCCAATGGCCAACCACCACCTTTATCAGCCCACAGCCCCTCTCCCCAGTTGACCCCACCCCTGATTGTCCCCCCACCCCAAAGGGGTGGGGCCAGCCAACCAACCTCCTGTAGCACCTCTCCTTCCTGGCCCCAACCGAGGTTGGTCCCTCCACCCCAATCAAAGGCAGGGCAGACCAACCACCCACAGCCCTGCAGTCAGGCTGCTGTCCCCCTAATCAGCACCACCCAACCCATTCGGGGATGGGGCTAGCTGGCCCACCACCCATAGCCCCTCCCCATGGCTGGCCCTGCCCCCAATCAGCCCCCCAAACCCAATTGGAGGTGGGGCCTGCTAGCCAACCTCCCACCATCTCCTCCTCCTGACAGGCCCAGCCCTGATCTGCCCTAATTGGGGCAGGGTTGGCCAGACCCCACCCTGCAGGAATTTGTTCACTGGGCCTCTAGTATAATATGTAGGCTTTAGTGACTGGCTTCCTTCACTTTGCATAATGTTCTGAAGGTTCATCTATGTTGTAGTTTGTATCAATTCTTTACTCCTTTTTATTCTCAAATAATATTCATTATATAGATATACCACATTTTATTTATCCATTCATCAGTCTGGGTATTTGGGTTGCTTCTATATTTTGTCTATTATAAATAACTAGAGACCTGATGCATGAAAATTCATGTAAGAGTAGGCCTTCCTTCCCCCAGTTGCCAGCACCGGCTTCCCTCCAGCACTCGGGACCTGGGCTGGCTTCCCCTGGGCTTCCCCCAGGCACCCAGATCCCACCCAGCTTCATCAGGAAGGACATCCAGAATGACATCTGGAAGACATCCAGTCTAATTAGCATATTACCCTTTTATTATTATAGATGTTTCTCTGAACATTCATGTACAAGTTTCTGTTGGACATATTTTTTCAATTTTATTTGGTATAAACCTAGTAATGAATTCCTGGGTCATATAGTGACTTAATATTTAACCTTTTGAGGAACTACCAGACTGTTTTTTAACATGGTTATACATTTTACATCTCCACTAACAGGGAATTTCCCCACATCCTCACGAACATTTGTTATTATCTGTCTTCTTATGGTCATTTTAGTGGATATAAAGTGGTATCTCATTGTGTCATTATTCACTCTTGTTTGCCAGTTCTTTTTCCAGAAGTACATTATTTAAAATACCATTGAGGAAGAACTGTTAATAGGTCACTATTCCAGTTTATGATGGTCAAGATTGTCTTTATTTCACCATGGTTCCTGTTAGATCCATGATTCATATTAGCTGGGTGTAAAGGCTTACTGTGATTTATTTCACTGTCTTCGTGGCTTCCATGTTTTTGTTGTTGAGAAGTCTGCTGTATATTATTACTTTGACAATATCCTGATTTTTCTCTGATTAATTTTAATATTTCTTTCCTTTTAGTCTCTGCAGGGTATTGACATTCCCAAGTTTTTTGTTGTTGTTTTATTTCAGAGAGGAAGGGAAAGGGAGAGAGAAAAAAAAAAAACCAAACATCAATGATAAGAGAGAATCATTGATTGGCTGCCTCCTGCACTCTCCCTATTGAAGACCAACCCCACAACCTGGGCATGTGCCCTTGACCAGAATCAAACCCTGGACCCTTCAATCCACAGGCCAACGCTTTACTCACTTAGCCAAACTGTCTAGGTTGACATTCCCCAAGTATTGACATACTTTACTTCTTCATGCTTACTAGGATTTGAACTGCCTAAATCTAAGAAATCATACCTTTAATTAACTCTAGAAAATTATCATCAATATTTCTTTTATTACAGCCTTTACTTCATTCTTTCTTTTCTCTTTTCTAGAACTGCTACTTAGACATATGTTGATCTTTCTCTTCTCTTTACCTCTCACCTAAATCTTTCACCTCTTTATACTTATGATACATTCAAGATAATTTCCTCAAGGTTATTTTCCCCCAAATTCACCAATTCAGCCATCATCAAGTTCTTTCCCATCAATCACCCTCACACCCAGCCATTTTTTGGTAAATCAGTGTCTTGATTAGTAAGGAACTGCTATGTCACTTTACTGAACATCTCCCAGAGACTTTCAGAGAAATGTTACAGCAAAAAGCTGATGCTACATTTAAGCTGTCTTTACAGAGACCCTGATTCTATTTCAGGGTCCCAAAAAGTTGAAGAGGAAGAGCTACTCTTGGAGAATTAATATTTTCCAATATTCAAGGAGCAATTAAATATGATGTTCTGGAATTTAAGGCAGAAATAATTCTCTCACTCAGCTTGCCATACCGTCTGTTAGGCTACACACAGTATTCTACTTCATCATAATTGGCTACTCACTTATAATTAATTCAATGAAATTTAACAAATATGGAGCACTCACCCTTCAGACTTCCATTCAACATTAATCCATATAACTACTCCACTGAACAAAATAATTGGAAGTTTATGAAGGGACTGAGGAAATGAAGAAAGGAAAGAAGGAAGGAGAAATGAAGGACATGGACAATAGTATGGTGACTGTGGGGGCGAGAAAAGGGGAGACGGAAGAGGCTATATGGGAGATAAATGGTGATGGGGAAAAATAAGTAAAATAAAGGGAGGAAAAAAATAAATACCTTCTAGTTTACAAGATTGCTTAAACATTATTTCATTACTCTAATAACAGTGTTGTGTCCTTGAAATGCATATGTTATGATGATTATCTTGGTCTTACAGTATGGGAAAGTACGGGACTTGGTTGGAAAGTCTGTAAGGAGGACTTTTCAAAAGGTCAGGGGCCTCTAGGGGGACCCTGCTGAAGGACCCTACCCTTGACTTTTCCAAACAAGTCTGAGCCCCCAGGTGTTTTACTGGAATCTCTATGTTTAGTCTTTAGACATGACCTTGTAGAATCATGTGCTTTCTCAAGGATACTTACTCTGCTGATTGTATCTAGAGGTTCATTTTAGTTCAAGCTGTTGTTACAAGAAAAGCCTAAGGAGGCAGGCAAACAGGGCTGTTTGGTGCCTACAGCCAAGCAGTCCCTTAGCCTTCTCTTTCACAGAAATGTGTGTCAGAGTGATGCATTCATCCATTGCTCAGGGTCTGCTGGTCAGTCCCGGCATTACAGCTGATGGAATGAGAGTGAGAAAAAGGAAACAAATATCTAGTGAGAAACTGCATCATCACAAAAGGAGCTTAAATATGTCATCTGCTCTGATCATCTCAAGAAGTTAAATGTCTTCACCAAATCACACAGCAAATGCCAGAGGCAGGATATAACCTCATCTGTGGAGCTCTCTCTGCTACAGCTTGCTTCAACTCAACATCCATGGAAGTCTCCTCTCTGGACTGAATATGATTTATTCTTCAGGAGCTCCTTAGTGCCTTCCTTTTCTATAGCTTCCTACTGACTTCTCTGACTTGTATCTTTGACTTAATATGATTAGTACTGAATTTGACACTTTATATTTTTCAAACAACAGAATCATCAGCTCTCAAGACACTGTAGTTTGGACAAAGTAAGCAGTACTTAAAATTAAATTACTTATTAATAACACATCTTCCCATTAGAACTCTTTAATGGTGTAGCCTTGGGCACAGACCCGACTTTAGTTACATTTTCTGTAGATAGAAGCATTCTTCTGGTGATGATAATTCTGTCCCTGTGTTAAACCAAAACATCTCTTAGAGATGGAGAAGCTTGTATAATGTAAGCATGGTCTAAGAGTCTTAGGATGGAGTTTCAGATTCACAGTGAGATTTATTGATGAAAAGGCAAAACACTCACATAGTGCTTATTTGGCAGGTACTCACATAAATATTAAGTGATTTATGTCATTAGAATTCTAGTTTAGAGACATTATCTCAGTCAGTGTTCTTAGTAGCAAGCAACAAAGGTAATCCTGCAATAAAAAAGCTTATTAAAGAAATATTGAGCGTTCCCAGCTGTGTTGGGAGGGCTGGAGAGCTGAACTAAAGGTTACCGGTAAGCATCCTGGGAAGTGCCCAAAGCCATACCAGAAACTGGCCCAATGAGAGATCACCACCATTGATGCTTCCCCTTTCATGTCCTCGAACCCACAGCCTGGTCCATGAGGACCTCACCTGCAGCAGCCACTAGAAAACCAGCACTGCCACACTGCAGCTACCTCTTTGCAGAGGATGAGTGCGGAACACAAAGATCTCTCTGCAGGGCCTGTTCCTGACATGGCTCCCTGCCCAGAGTATCAAGCAGGCATGTCTGAGTGGCAGCTCCTGGTCACATGCTTGTGTCCCAGCAGCAAAGCAGGCTAAGAACTGGAGCTCTAGTTTCTAAGCTTGGCAAAGCAGGGCTTTTCCAATGATGAAGGACAGCCATGAATGTGACAGATGCCCCTGCATGTATACGGGCTGAGTGAAGCTGTACTTCACCTAATTTCCAGTGAGATGGCCACTTCGGAGGAGAGTATGACTGTGCCATGCTTGACTTTGTAATGTCAATTAATTGCACTGTATTTAATTCCACCTTATTTGGATCATTTTTGTTTTAGTGTCTCTAAACCCTAAAGGGCCTCGTGGCTCAGATTTCTCTTTTTTAACCACATTCACTTCCCAGGAGTTCATGATCAGTCCCATGGCTTTAAATATCATCTTTATACAAATGACTCATAATTTATATCTCTAGCCCCCCCCTCTACCTGCCAGCCTCATATTTGCAACTGTCCACAGTGATGTCCAAAAGGACATCACACTCAAAATGTTCAAAACCAAACTAATAGTCTTTCTTCTCAAAGTCAGCTTGCCTCAGTCTTTCCCTCTCTGAAAATAGCACCTTCTCCTTCCAGATGCTCAAGCCAAAAGCCTCAGATGCAGACTCAACTTGATAGATTGATTCTACCTTCAAAGTATATCCCAGACTCTCCCCTTCTTCCCACATCCCCTGCTATCACCCTGGGCCAGTCACTGCCTTCTCTCCCCAGATTACTGCAACTGTCTCCTGCCTTCCCTTCCTACCAGGGCCACTTCACCAGTGTGTGACCAGTACAGTTACATGGCAAGTAGGGCGGCTCCATGCCTGGAGGATACAGCTCTGTGGAGTGGCCTTGAAATTCTTACTATGTTTACCTTAAATTTGTGTTTCCTATGTGAAGTCCAATGTTCAAACCAACATGAGCCTGGGGTTTGGAGCCTCACGGGTGGTCCCTTCTGTTGTTGCTTTATGGGAGAGGTTCTTGGCTATCTACTGTG
The DNA here is from genome assembly GCA_004026665.1 of Murina feae. Taxonomy (NCBI): domain Eukaryota; kingdom Metazoa; phylum Chordata; class Mammalia; order Chiroptera; family Vespertilionidae; genus Murina; species Murina feae. The sequence continues at coordinate 18,467 of PVJC01021330.1, read as the reverse complement.
TTCACCCATGCCCCCCCAGCCACACTGCCACCTTTCACTCCCAGTGGGGAGCCAGACAACTGTGAGTGTCTGTACCCTCCCCAGAGTATCCACGGGTCCAACGGAACACGACACAGCAAATACAGAGGAAGACCCTTCCTAGAGGAAGATCCCAGAAGAAAGAAAGAAAAAGCTTTTCTCCTGATTTTTGAATAACTAATTTGCATTTTCATCGTACATGGACCCTACAAATTTTCTCGCTGGTCCTGCTTCCTGCTTCTTTCTTTGCTCCATACTTTAGAAATGCTCAGTCAGAGTGGTTCTTTTAAATGTAAGTCATACCTTGTCATTCATCTGCTCAAAACCCTTCCATACCTTCACAATGTAGAGTAAAAGTCAGTTTCTTTCTGTGGTTCATTAGGTTCTGCTCCACCTGCACCCCCATCATCTCCCCAGTCTCATTGCTCCCCGCCTTGCTCACTCATGCTCCCTGCTGCTCCTCAAACACACCCAGGTATGCTCCCTCCTCGGGGACTTTGCCCTTCCTTCTCCCAGAAACATCCTCTTGGCTTGCTCCTTCACTTCCTTTGTCTCTGCCCAAATGTCCTCTTCTCTGAGTCCTTTCTTCCTCAGCCTCCCATCTCGACAGTATCTCCAGTCTGTCTACCAATTCCTGATCCCCTTACCCTGCTTTATTTTTCTCCATAGGCCTCATCACCATCTCACATACTGCATGTTTTTGTTTGTTTGTTTAAGGGAGAAAGAAATAGAGAAATGTCAATGATGAGAGAGAATAATTGATTGGCTGCCTCCTACATGCCCTGCCCTGCCCCACACTGGATTTCCAGCCAGCAACCCAGCATGTGGCCTGACCGGATTCGAACTGTGACCTCCTGGCTCACAGGTCCATGCTCAACCACTGAGCCACGCCAGCTAGGAGTATGTTTCATTTTCTATCTTCCTCACTAGAATATAAGCTCCCTGAGGCCAGGGACTGTCTTCTTGTTCATTGCTCCATCCCCACCACCAAGAATGTTCAGCACATGGTAAATATGGGGGCAAATCCAGGTTTTGGAGGACCTGAAGTTTATCATACTAGGGGGGAGGGGAGCTCTTTAGAAAAAAAGGCACAAAACTGTGAATATAAAAATTAATATGGACCATATCATTGTCAACATGCTGGTTTTTATATTGTACTATAGTTTTTCAGAACATTACCGTAGAGGAAACAGGACAAAGGAAATGTAGATTCTCTCTGCTATATTTCCTAAAACTGCATGTGGCTCTACAATGATTTCAAAATAAAATTTTAATTAAAATTAGATATGTAAGTGAATACTTATTTAGAATAAGAAAAGATATCAAAACATTAAAATAATAAAATTTTGATAAATGCCACATGCATCACCACATCCACAAAAATATCTCTATTAATGGACTCGCTGGCAAGCCTCTTTAATACATCCCCCTACATTTTTGTCTACATAAATTTTGATCACCTCTTCACATAATAATCCTTTGTAGTATCACTTTCTGTGTAGAGAACACAAAACTATCAATTGTCCATCTACCATTGTTGATTGAATTTAGTTTAGAAGAATTTCTTTCAACTTTGAAACTCATTTTTGTTCATGTCATGTAAATGCTTAGAATTTTTTGTCAAATGTGTTAAACTACCAAGTTCTTGTATAGTGATTAACTTTATATACTCCTAATCAATTTGTCATTGATGTTCTCATGGGAATGAGTAGTATGGACTTTATGTTATCTCCATCTATGTTACTATTTCAAGTCAAATGAGCAAGATATTAATAAGAACTGTGTGGATAGGATTGAGCAAGTCCATTTCATAGACAGGCATATGCATTGCCATAGGGTCCAGTTTCAATCATGTTGAACTTCAAGCTGTGCCACTTGACCCGTTGTGAAATGTGTTGTGATAACAATAACTTATACACAAAGAAACAGATCCCACTACACTCAATCAAAGTGTGTGCCCCAACTCAATACCTCTTAGACAAAATTCTCCCTAAGTTCTTCCAAACTCACCCAACACAAGAGGAAGTAGTGTGGCAGAAGGGGAGGTCAGAATAGAAAGCAACAGGCATCTTAACCAATCCTATATAATAAAAGCCTAATATGCTAAGTGTCCATCATCTGGTGACCTGTCAACTATTCAACCAATCAAAGCATAATATGCTAATGATATGCTAAGGCCACTCAACCAATTCACTATGACTTTCACTGACCACCAGGGGGCAGACAGTCAACTAGTTGACCAGTCGCTCTGACGTGCACTGACCACCAAGGGGCAGATGCTCCAACCAGTAGGTTAGCTTGCTGCTGGGATCCAGCCAATGGGGACTGAGCGAGGTGGGCCTGACATGCTCTGGAGTCCTTCCACAGTCCCTTTCTGGCCCAATCGTACACTGGTGGGGTCCCTCGTCGGAGACCCAGTTTCAACTGATCCCACAGGCCAAACCCCTTGCCAGACGCAGGGCTCACAGCTGGTGAGCGCTGCTGCAGTGGCATGAGCCTTTCCCAATCAGGACTGATTGGGCGTGAGCCTGGGGCAGGTGCAGTGGAGCCAGAATGAGCAGGAGCAGCAGGTAGGAGCTGCAGGCAAAGTTAGACTGTAGGTTTTGGCCCATTTCCCTCAGGCTACCTCAAGGGACCCCACCAGTGCATGAATTCGTGCATTGGTCTTTAGTAGTGATTATAATATGTTACTTCTATAAATTTTACAAAATCATGTGAGAATGTGAACATGTTGCCAGTACCTCTCCCAGGGACGTGGAAAGGAGATAGGCAATGAGGAGCCCCACAGCTTAAGGGTCTTTAGCTTCTTGCTAACCATGACTCTGTAGAGCCTTAATAAACACTAGTCAAATAAGTAAGTGAATGCATATTTGAGTGCTTGGGTTTAAGGTCTAAGCATTAAACAACGAATGCATCCCAAGAGTACTTCTGAATTACACAGATAATTTTTAAAACAAGCCAAGAAACAACAGCAGAAAAACTTAGCATCAGAAAACTGATGAAAAGTGTGAAAAATCAGGGTAAAAATAAAACCTCCTGGTGTGAGATATTAAAGAATAAGTTTAACCCATGTGACTGTAGCTACCTCCAAGGAGATGCATGAGGAAACTTCAGTTTCTCCAGGGTCAAAAGGATGTGCTCAAATATGACTTTCAAAATAAAAGGTAATTAATTAACGTGGAATCTAATGAACCAAATAAACTGATGAGAGATAGAAGCATGAACAGACTGTTGAACCTCAGAAGGAAGGCAGGGGAGGGTGGGTGGGAAGAGACCAGCCAATGAACTTGTCTGCATATATGCATGACCCATGGTGAGGTCCCGGGGGGTGCAAGTGGGGAACCTGAGAGCGGGCTGGAAGAGGTTAATGAGGGTAAAAGGAGGACCTATGTAATGCTTTCAACAATAAAGATTTAAAAATAAAAAGTCATTCAGTAAAACCCTATATTCAGCACATGGTAAATGTGTATTGAATGCCTGAGTGAAAGGATGAATGAAGAAACAAAGGTTTCCAATTGAGATAATCCCACCTGCCCTTTCTTTAACTTTCCTTACACACCAGTTCTGTCTGAAGGGCCCACCTTAAAGGAGTTCGCGGGACTGGCTGGAACTGTTGCTCTTCTGGACTTAGCAGGGAGCAGGAAGGCAGGGCCTACAATCCACTCTGCCCCGAAGCAGGTCATTTCTATGGCCGGGCTTGTGTATTATCTCCCTTCCATCTGTTCTATTCCTTTTGGAAACAGGAGGATGCCTGGGAGAAAAAGAAAACTCCAGAAAAGTCACCGTCACACCCAATTAATGAAAAACCCTCTCGAATTCTGAGACACGTGGACACATGTGAAAATAAACACAGATCAACCAAATGAGAATGGGCAAAGGCTGCTTATTCAGAGCTTGCTGTGGCAGGGAGGGGGTCACCATTACATGCATTTGTCAGAGACTCAAGGCAGGAGAGGAGAGGAAAAGCTTCCTAGCAGAATGAGAGAAGGCTCCCCGTGTACCCTGGCTGGAGGCTGCTGGCTTGGGGAAGCTGGGGTGGCTAACTATGCCATTGGTTAGTGGTGCATGCTTGGCTTTCTCTGATTGTCCTGAGTTGGAAGTGAGGACAAAAACTAGGGAAGCTGTCAGTTATTTATCAAGTCCTGACCATTTTGACTGGTTGTTGCAGTGGTTATTGTTTGGCTTCCTGGATTGTTGCTAGAGATAGTGGTCTGACTTCCTACAAGTCTGACTGATGGCAGGCTGGCTTTCAGGGCTGTTTATTAAAGACAGGAGGCTGGTTTCCTGGGAAGGCTGCTGCGTGTCATTTGTTAGAGTCCTATTTGTATATATATTAGAGGCCCGGTGCACGAGATCGTGCACCCAGGGGGGTCCCTCAGCTTGGCCTGTGCCCTCTTGCAGGTTGGACATTCTTAGTACTGCTGCAGGGGCAGGAAAGGCTCCCACCACCACCCCTGTGCTTGCCATCCATGAGCCCAATTAAGGGCTTCTGGCTGAGCGGTGCTCCCCCTGTGGGAGTGCACTGACCACCAGGGGGCAGCTCCTACATTGAGTGTCTGCCCCCTGGTGGTCAGTGCGTTTTAGTGACCGGTTGTTCCACCGTTCTGTCAATTTGCAGATTAGCCTTTTATTATGTAGGGTGGTCTGGTAATGCCATCCATATATTCAGTCTCTGGCACAGCATTTGGTGTCAAGAGAGGCTTTCTTGATGGCCAGGTCATCGCAAATACAGAAAAATTCAAGAGGGTGTGTCCATCATATTGACTGTTTTTCTTAGAAAACAACTGTTAATAGCTTCATGACAGAAGAACTTACTTTATTAAAGGTAAATAGAAGTGCAGGGACCAAGCTGCATGACTCTAATCAATGGTGATGGGAGGCATGTGGTTAAGTGCCCACACACCAGGCTGGAAATTGCCCCTTCAATATTTTGAAAATAAAAAAGCACGAAGAGGACTCAATTTGCACCAAACCTCTTCAACTTGCCCTCATCTCATCCTCTCAGGTTAAAAAAAAATCAGTCTGTGACTGCAATAAGGTCTGAGAGGTCGTTGTTCTGAGCTTGACTTCATAACCATAAACAGGTAACAGCCCCAGAAATGACTCTGGATAGTTGCTTGCTGAGGAGTACCCTCGTTTATTTCATCTGAGTCAATTACTTAAGGCAAAACTCTCACATTAAAAACCCCGTGAGCAATTTGTAGACATTGAATAAATTACACGGGGGTCCATTTTCAGCCTCTATTATCTGAAACTGCCAACATTACTTGCCCGCTAGTTAGGGAGATAAAAACCATTTGCATGGTTGTACATTTCACACACAAACCACGGACGCTTTCAAGGGCATTTTTAAAATGCAGTCTTGCCTTTCCCATCATTGCAGCTTCTATGGGCTCACTGAAATGGAGTGGGGTGGGCCACTAAATTTGCCCCAGGCACTAACAGAATGAACATCTCCCCAAATTGGGCAGGGCAAGATAGGAGGAAAGACCCATTCCAGGGCCAATTGATTTAACTAAAGTGTTGGGACCCCTGAGAAGAGCAGTAGATGTGAGTGAAAATTAAGCTTGAAGAAAACAGAACCCCTCAGCTGCCCAGATTAGCGGACCTGAAGCAAAGAAAAAGTACTCACTTCCCCTTCACTGTCCCCATCTCCAAAACTGCATTAGCATGGTCCTTTGCTACTAGATGAGGAAACGCTTTATGATGAATGACTCTTATTCAAATACCTCATAATGATGTAGTTGGTAGGTCCTCAATTTCCTTATTTGTTGTTTGGGTTTCTTTGTTGTTGTTTTTTTTATAAAATATATTTTTAATTGTTTTTTTTTACAGAGGGGAAGGGAGATGGAGAGGGATACAGAGTTAGAAACATCTATGAGAGAGAAACATCGATCAACTGTCTCCTGCACACTCCCTACTGGGGATATGCCTGCAACCAAGGTACATGCCCTTGACTGGAATCAAACATGGGACCCTTTAGTCTGCACGTCGATGCTCTATCCACTGAGCCAAACCAGTTAGGGCTCCTTATTTGTTTTTAAATATCATGAACCTCTCCTTCACACAGCAACTCCTGGGCACATTCCTTCCAGAGAGAAAAAAATAACAACAAACTAACCAGAGCCAGAGGCATCATTTCTCAACTTCAATCACCTGCCCACATTGTGTTTTTATATCAGGCAAGAGCCAGGGGAGCTGATTAGGCCCAGCAACTTCCAGAAGTCATCCCTGAAGAAGGCATATTGAGAGGCAGAAATGTCCTGTTCAGTCTATATGTCTTTCATTTTAGCAGAGGTCAGACCTCAGAACCAGCTGTTCCTGCAGTGTGGGTGGGAAAGTTAACAAATGGACCACGTTTATATATTAGTAGTCCTGGACATTGTGCTTGTTCATTCTGGAAAGCATCAAAAAATATATAGAAGCTGCTTACCAAACCCCAAGAATTTACATGTAACTGAGGATTAAACACACATGTACACAAACACACCACACTGTCCTGTCTAATAAAAGAGTAATATGCAAAGTAGGCATCACTCCATCACAAAGATGGCCGCCCCCATAGCCACAAGATGGCAGTGCCCAGTCTGGCTCAGCCCCGCCACTGAAGTGGTCAGGCATGTTAGCCAGGCAGGTGGCGGGGGAGGCGGGGGGCCTGAGGGGCAGAACAGGTGATTAGAGGGGGCTGGGGGTACCCTGCCCAGGCTAGAGGTCTTCACCAGAGGCCTCAGGCATGGGCAAGGGCAGAGCTGGTGATCAGAGGGGGCAGGGGCAGAGCCAGTGATCAGAGGGGAATGAGGGTGCCCTACCCAGGCATAAGGCCTGGGCCAGAGGCAAGGCCGGAGATCACAGGGGCCTGGGCTCTGCAGAGCCAGCAATTGGAGGGACAGAGGTGGAGTCTGCAATCACAGGGGTCTGGGCACCAGTGGAGCCAGAAAAGTAGGGGTCTAGGGGTCCCTTGCTCATGCCTGTAGTCTTGGCCAGAGGCTCAAGGGTGGAGCCAGCAATGTCAGAGGCCTGGGGGTTTCCTGCCCCGGCCTGTAGCCTTGGCCAGAGGCTGCCAGTGGGGCAAGGGCAGAGCAGGCAATGTCAGGGGGCAGGATCAGAGCCAGTGACCACAGAGGCCTGGGCTCTGTGAAGCCGGCAATCAAAGGGGCTTGGGGATCTTCTGCCCAGGCAAAAGAGTAATTTTCAAATTAACCCTCACTCTGTCACAAAGATGGCAGCATCCAGGGAGCTGTAGCAAGGCAGGAGGCTTGCATTGCCCCGGCGATGGAAGAATCCAAGATTCCCACCTGCCCTGCGGGCCCTGAGCTCCACTCAAGGCAACAAAGTTTTAATTACAGAAGGTAAATAAACCCAAGATACCTGCTTCCAGCTGGCAGCTTTGAGCAGGAACAAGGCAACAAAGTTTCAATTATAGAAGTTAAATAAATCCCAGATACCTGCTTCCAGTCCACGGCCATGGCAAGCCTGATAATGGCCCTCAGCCCCTCACCAGGCTGACCAGGCACCCCAGTGGGAACACCCACCCTGAAGGTGCTGTGACCAGCCTGTAAACAGCCATCAGCCCCTTACCCAGGCTGGCCAGGCACCCCAGCAGGACACCCTTCAGGGCAAACCAGCCGACCCCCACCTGTGCACCAGGCCTCTGTCCTATACAATAAAAGGTTAATATGCAAATTGACCCTAACAGCAGAACAACTGGGAATGAGTGGTCACTATGACACACACTTACCACCAGGGGGCAGACACTCAATGCAGGAGATGCCCCCTGGTGGTCAGTGAGCTCCCACAGGGGGAGCTCTGCTCAGCCACAAGCCAGGCTAATGACTGCCAGCACAGTGGTGGTGGTGGGAGCCTCTCCCATCTCCTCAGAAGTGCTAAGGATGTCCAACTGCAGCTTAGGCCTGCTCCCTGCTGGCATAGCAAGTGGACATCCCCCGAGGGCTCCTGGGCTCCCAGCGTGATGTCTGACTTCCAGCTAGGCCCGATCCCCTGGGGAGTGGGCCTAAGCCAGCAGGTGGACATCCCCCAAGGGGTCCCAGACTGTGAGAGGGCATAGGCTGGCCTGAGGGTCCCCTCCCCCCACCCCCGAGTGCACAAATTTTTGTGCACCGGGCTTCTAGTGAAATATAATAATTTATTCATTTTCCAAATAGCTATTGAATGCCCATGATGTACCAGGCACCATCCCAAAATCCTATTAATTTTACCTTATAAATTACCTCTCAAAATCAGCCATTAAGATCCCAACCACTCACTCATCTTGCTCTCTACTTAGCACCAAGGCAAAGTGCAAGAGTCAGTATGTATTCTCTCTTCACTTAACCAACACTCTCAGAGTTCAGCAGACCTTCAAAGTTCACATCTACTGTGCCACTCTCTGGAATGTATAAACCCTTCTGCTCTCACCAGTTAATTACATCTTTATCAAGACCAGGTTATTCTTATTCCTCACCTTTTTTTATGAAGCTACTATTGAAATTTCATGAAATTAAGTATTACAAAAGTCAAGAAAAGGTGCATAAAAAGTGAATTGCTATTTCTATGAACTCTTAGTTGAATGCTGTAGAGCAGATATAAGTTAAAAGAAGATGACAATTGAATCTGGCATGAGTGAAACAAGAGTGGTGGATGAAGAGTAATCTCTGAATCCAGAAGATTAATGTACTCAGATTGATTTCTAACTATTTTTCACCTCTCACTTCTACTTCAAAGAAACTGAGCTGGAAAATATAGGCAATGTAAGATGAATTTAATTTACAACAGGAAATTCCAATATACAGAATCAAACTGAAAGAAAGAGTCACGGTCCTACATCAAGAGATTGGGAAAGAATCCAAACCTATATGTGTCAAGTTAAAACAAAATTAATGGAAACTTCTACTTATGGCTAAGATGGATGACCAGGAACTTAGTACTTTCTTCCTAAAAACTAAACAAGATATACTGAATAAGCCTTTAAAGACATCAGGAAATGAAGGAAAACAATCCCTAAGGGACAGAAAACAACAGGGTGACCCTTTATATCACCCCTATCAACTGCCTAGAAGAGATTAAGACCACAGCATAAGGAAGGAAATTCAGGCAGAACCCAGCCGACTTCCTGGATTGAGGAAATAAAACTAGAAGTTCAGGGAGAGCAAAGTGACCAGAATTTGCAGTTCAGAATTTGGAGAGGAAAATGCTACACAGAGAAAATTTTGAGTATCTACAGAGGATCCCCGCAAGAATTCAGCTGAGTACAGATAAGTGCACACATATAAAAATTATTAATTAATTAATTAATTAATTAGAGGGGAAAAAAACAACTCTACCCATGGCTAAGGAATAAGCCATTGGAAAAGACAGAGTGCCTATCCCTACCAGTCAATGTCATAATTCATGGAGCATTGGGCGAAGTACCTAGAAGATCATGTCTCAGTAGTAAGTAATGATTAGTTTTAGACTCTGATCAAGGCTAAAAAATATTAAAAAGGTAAAACCCAAAAAGACCAAACTGTTTTCCAAATTACTTAACTACTTCAAAGAATGGAAGATCAAAAATATTTATAATATAAAAATACCCAGAGCCCTGTGTGGTAGAGCAGAGATTTCCACTAGCTCATGATCCAGCAGAAGAATGGTTTCAAATGCCATCAATGGCATCTTTCTCTCTCCCATCCTCAGACAAGGTTGCCTTTTCAGAACACCTATACCACTGCCATACGCAACACTAACTCAATTGATGGGCTGCCTTTATTATGAATAAATCATAAACTGCTCTTCCTTCTTTGTGTTACTAGTTCTAAGGTTAAAGTCACTGAGAAGAACAAAGAATTGGCCAAGACTGGGTCATGCGATTATATGCCAGCTGCCAAGTGGGAATATATCTGCTTTCCTTCTGTTTCATAATGGGAAGCAAGGCAAACTCTCACAAAGGGGCCTCACCACAAACAGGACAGAGCTTTAGATGCTGGGTAGCTAAGCAATGACAAGTGTCCACCACAGTGATTGACTACGTGTTATGCTTTAATCTTCAAGTCCAATCTTAATCTATTCTCTTTTTTTATGCTCCACGGTGACTCTCTGATAAGGATTCAAGCTCTTCTTTCTTGACTATCTATTTCATTTATTTTTCTAAGATACATTTATTTTGCACTTTAACATTTCTGAAAATGCTGTGCCTTATAGTCAATGTAAATTATCAATCAATTCATTAAAATTGATGTCTTAGAATCAATTAAAATTAAAATTTCCAACATTTTTCTTGGAAATACATAAGAAGAATAGGTCTTACAAATAATGGCATCTTAGATTCAATAAAATCTGGTAATATCTTCTCTCCCCTATCATGAAACTTGTCACACTAAATTGTCTTTATCCCTCATTAGATTTTAAACTCCACAAATAATTTATTTATGGTGGTGTGACCATTGCCTAACTCAGTGGTTACCATATAATAGGTCCAGAACACATATGTTTAATGAATAAAGGAGTATTTGGGTGGATAAGAATGAACCTGCTAAGCAAATTTTTGTGTTCCATGTTTCATGTTTCATTAGTCTCTGAATTGAACAACAACTAGAATAGTTTATTTTTTCAATACCTTTGATCTGAGATATCTGACTTACTCATTCAACAGTTTTTTTTAACTCTAGTTAGATCCCAAGTATTGTGCTAAGTGCATTATATGAATTATCTCATTTGATAATTACAACTGTCCTCAAGGCCTACAGAGACTCAAGGCAATTTAATAAATTGCCAAAGGTCACACATAGCTACAAGTAGGGGAGCCATAAATTGAATACAGTCTATTTTCAGAATTTATACTCTTAACTGCTCTACTGTTATCAAGACTACCTACTATTTATAGACTCTCTTTAGAGTAAAATTTTGTTGGAGTTTTAACAAGTCTAATCTATGTCTACCATGGATTCTAGCATCTTTGGAAGGCTGGTTGGATAGGTCCATTAAAAAAATATATCTAGCACTAGCCAATTTTCTCAATGGTTAGAGTATTTGCCTAAAGACCAAAGGGTCAGAAGTTCAATTCCAGTCAAGGGCAGGTATCTCGGTTGTAGGCACAATCCCTGGCACTGGTCAAGGCATGTGCTGGAGGCAACCAATTAATGTGTCTCTTTCACCTCAATGTTTCTCTCTCTGTGTATCTCCCCCTCCCTTTCATTCTTTCTAAAAATAAATGGAAAATATATATAGATTTGGGTGAGGATTAACAAAACAAAAAAAAGTCTATCTGGAGAAGGTCTTAGTGGAAATCTCATCCTCAAGGACAAAAAGTCATAGCACACAGGCTCAGGCTGGTGAAAATGATCTAAGATTGAGGAGAAGTGCAATTCTGGATACAGCATGATCTCTGTCATTCAAGTTTTTCTCCAGCCCCACTCAGAAACTCAGTGTTGGAAGGGGAGATGAGACAGTGCTGGTAACCAAGTTGACATCAGACAGTACTAATACCCTTGGTCCAAGCAGAAACAGCATCAGTTCAAGGGCTGACACTTTTGGCAGCAGCTGTAATGTCTTAGGCAGGCCCCAACAACAAGTCGGTTGGGGACCATGGTGGTGTCATCAGTCAACATTTGTGGCATCACCATAACACAGAGAGGATAAAATGGCAGGAGTCACAGTGAAGTGAAGAGCTCCAGTTCAGAGCCCACAGGAGATCATTCCTGAATGTGCAATGCACGTAGAGTCACTGGTGTACTCCAGCAGGTTCAGGCAGGGTGAATGGGTTCCATTTTTTAAAGTTAATGAGTGCCTCTGGGTGAGTATGTTTTTGGTCAAGCTAATTGCACATGTGGGAAAATTATCAGAGAATGTACATGCTTAGCTCATATTCCCACACAGTGCTTACAGACAGAATTAGTAGCCACAGGTAAAATAACATTTCATGTAAAACAGGTTCCCACTGAGAACAAAGTTTTCACAGCTTAGTGCCTGATTAACATCTGGCTACATTCCCTCTGTCTCTCTAACTTTTCCTACATGAATCTTCATTGCATTACTACTTCACAAAGTTAGGTGGGAAGTTGCTTCCATTAGCGGCCTATCACAGGACTTTCCGGGCTCAGGAGCTGTCACAAGCTATTCTCTGTGCATTCACTTTACACTTGACAGCTAAGGTAGCTTCCAGGTCTCTGTCTACATCTACCTTCTGGTATCCATCATTCACCAGTCAAACTAGGCCATTCCTTTTATTGAATGCACTCTGGGTCTTCCTGCTTCACACCATTCCTTCTGCTCTCTCTCTTCGCCCATCATTACGCTCTGCCTATCATATCTTACCCACCTTTTAGTAGCTTAAAGCCTTCAATACTCCCCAAAGTCACCTATACAATTAATGCAATTCTGATTAAAATCTTGACAGTGCTTTTTATAGGTCTTGATTCTGAAATTTAGATGAACAGTATAAGTAGCTAAGACAATTACAAGGAAGAATGAGATGGCATAACTGCCGTTCCGGTTTTAAAAACATCATTTTAAACAGACACAAGACAGTAAGTGAGTGGTTCATGGATAGGTCAACAAAACAATTGAAGAGGAAAAAAGCCTAGAAACAGACTCGTGCTTATATGGAAGCTGGATATTTGACAGAGCTGGCATTGCAGACCCAAAACACTTTTTGTTTTAATAAATAGTACAGAGACAGTAGGGTACCCACAAAGAAAACATAAAATTAGATATCTGCCTCATCCTATACACAAAACTCCATGTGGATTAATACAAAAATCTGAAAGAAGGTAATAGCTACTTCAATAGGAATCTACATGTTCTTTTTCTAAATTTCGTAACTATCATAGGAAATGGATAATATTAGCCCACTCTTAGTAGAGAGTGAAGCTCAGATAAATGAACTAATTTATTCATAGTCGGAGTGAAAACAAGCGACTGACAATTCCCAAAGCTTTACCTATGCCATCATGCCATATGCCCTCTCTGTCTCCTAAATATTATTTCAATTGTTTGATTTTAAAAAGTGAATGTGAGTAAACATTACACTATCATTTAGATAGATAGATAGATAGATAGATAGATAGATAGATAGATAGATAGATACCCACTTTTGTCTTCTGTTTTTATGTGTTTTGTTCATTTATTTCACAAAAGTCAGAGACCACGTCTTGCTTTGTGGCATTTCTGCCAGGAGCCTGATGTGTGGTCTTAATGATAGATCTTCCTGGCATTTTAATCACCATATTGATCATCCAAATGCCAGATCTAAAGAGTTAGTAGGGAAAAGAGAATAAAATGGTTTTTCTACTCTTTACTCTCTTTTTACTCATTTTTCCTATTCTGCCATTGATGCCGTAGAGAAAGATTTGAAGAAATTATATTGGAAAATGCTGATCCAGAGAAATGTTTGTAACAAAAAGTGGCTCACACTTCCCCTGACATAACCAGAAGGGCTATTTCTGTGTTTACTCAGTTCTCTCAAACTGGGACGGTTGGGTCACTCTAGCCAGGGCCACACAGAAAAGATGGTAAGAACTGTTCGAGATACACAAACAATAGAACCACTGCAAGAGCATAAGTGAGAAAATGCAGGGGCTCGGTCAATGATAACAGCAGCAGGATAGGGGAGGAGACAGCTTCTGTTATGTAGGGGGAAGACACAGTAGAACTCAATGAAGCATCATTTATGGGGAAAGATGAATGACAGAGAGGCAAGAGCTGTAAACAGTAGCTAAGGGAATATTTTCACAGCATTTGTCAATGTTGCTCTGGAGCTCAGAGGGTAGATGGAGAAATAGAACTCTAGCATAGAGCATAGGGCATGCTATCACCTATAATAACAAGTGTGTAATATGCTAATTAGACCGGACGTCCTTCTAGATGATCTTCCAGAGGAAACTGGGGCTGTGAGGGAAGCCCGAGTCCCTGGTGTCTGCTGGTGGCAAGAGGGAAGCCCAGGTCCCAGGTGTCAGAGGGAAGCCAGTGCTGGCAGCCAGGGGAAGGAAGGCCTACTCTTGCATGAATTTGGTGCATCAGGCCTCTAGTATAATTTATAAACATTTTGTTGACTATTCTTGGTTACTGAATCTTTCTCATCAGCATGTACAGAACATGCAGTTCTTTGCACACAATGCACCCAAGAAGGAAGTGGTAACTGATTGAGTTACCTTTGTTCAGCTCACCAGAGATATCCACCTTCCAGCTATCTTTTCACTTACGAGTTCATTTGTTAGTTGTTAAATAGAGAGACCTTTTTAGAAAAGAAAATGTTCTTCTGTTAGCTGGGTCCCACTTAAATTTCAGCCTGTTGGGACACTGTATTCATTTCTTGACTAGTAAATGTGGGTAGCTTCTAGATCTTGCATAAATTCTAATTCAAATCAAAGTTCCTGTATTTTACATCTTCAAAAACATTACTTCTCCTAAAGAAGAATTACATTCCAAAAACTAGGTTGAGATGACATTATTATTTTTTACAACTAGCCAACAAGCGATCAGAGTAAAGAGCGCAGGCTGGATTGTCGTCGTCATCATCATTTCATCATGGGTATTTTAGGGAAATTGCTTAGAGGAGAACAAAGGAAAGAATAGAATTGGGAATTGGAAACATTTTCTCTTTTTTACTCCATTTTATAAGTAAAGACCAGTGTGGGGGAAGGAAGGGGAAGAGAACTAGTTAATTATTGGTATGGAAAAAGAGTTAAAAATTTAATGGAGACATTTTTGAAAGCAGCACAATTAACAGCTGCTATTTATTATGTTCCTAGGACTCAGGCACAGTGCTGAACACACAAAACTCAAACTTATAAGTTTTAAATTTTATAATTAGGTTTATTTATTGCTATAAAATTAACTAAATGAGTACCTGCAGAAATTGACAAATACAATAAAGATTGTATTTAAGATACAAATCTTTATATCCTAAAAAGGAAGAACAGAAAAAAGGAAGAACAGAGGAAAATTTTTAGAATCTTCTTCCACACCTTTATCCAGTATCACACTTTGCCCTGGCTGAATATTATTATTATTGTTATTATTATTATTATTTCAGGAAATAACCTAGCAGAGTAGGACACACACATTAGTCCTATGTCCCTAACACCCTGTGTCTCTCCCTTTTAAAGTAACTCATTGGTGATTTAGTAAACGAGCCCCACTCCCTAGGAGCTCTAAATGTTGAGAGGATGAGCTATGTCTTCTTCTCTCCCGAGGTTTTCCTCAAATCACAGGCTTTCCGCCAAAAGAAATGTCTAAAGTCAGAGTGCTAAGTTCTCCACTTCCTTTTGGGATATGGAAAATAACTAAGAACAAAAGACAGTGGAAAGGAGCTTGCTCAGTATAAGGTGTTCTCCCCCCATTTTCTGAGAGCAGCAGAGCTTTCCCCAAGATGTGGATGTGGAGGTGGGTTGGGGAAAATGAAGACACTTTTACCTCCCATCCACACTGAGGAGTTACAGATGCCTGAGCGAAAGGAGGTGGCTCAGACTGATGGAAGCGGGAGTAGAAGCCTGGGGAAGAGGGAGCCTTGGTGGGGAGATGCCCTCTGGGGTCCTGTGCACCTCTCAGGTGGCCAACATTGTTAGCACATCCTGACTGCACCCGTCCCCACCTGGACTGCATGCTGCCACGTGTGGAGCCCCTGGCAGTGTAACCTCTGCATCTGGGACTCGACGGTTGTGTGCACTTGCACACAGGAGGAACACAAAGGGATCCACAGTGGAGCTCCAGTTTGAGGAACATGAATACTGATGGATCAGCAGCAGCAGCAAGAAAGAACATAGGAGTAGAGGAGGGAGAAATGGAAGAAAAAGAAAACTCTGATGGAAGACAGGGAGAAGAAGCACAAGGACAAATGGAGAGCGAATTTAAAAAGGAGAGAGAAAGAGACTACGTTTGGGGTTTAGAGGAGAGGGGAAGTGGAAAGGATGCTGGAAAATTAAGAGTTTCTGCTCCTTCGCCCTGTGCATGCATCTTCCTCTCAAATCTCTTGTTCTGCATCATTATTCACAAAGGCAAGTTTGGAACATTGAAATGTGGTAGAAGTATAGCTCCAGCAATTTCCTTTTCTTAACAGTTGTTTCTTTTTTTCTCTGCAGATGATCAAAGTCCTATAAACAAAGGTAAGTAAAAAGCAAGGAAAGGAATTTCCTTTTTAATGCTGGGGAGAGCTGACGGCTGCACCATAGGTCCCATGAGTGCTCAGGTAGGCAACCTCGCTCCGGTCATGAGGAGACCACCGATATTCCCCTGGAGAACCCACAAGCTCTCCCCTGCAAATGGCCATCCTGTGGTCCTACTGACCCAAGCCACAGAAATATCAGGGAGTTCCCAGTCTGCTGCTTACAACCCAACTACAGTGATGTAAATGTCATTGCTATTTTCAGCACCATGCTAAGGAATTATATTTAACTACATTAAAAATAATGATTTGGAAAGGCTACAATTAAAATATTTAAAACTAGAGACCTGGTGCATAATATCCGTACACGGGGGCAGTGGGCGCCCTCAGCCCAGCCTGTGCCCTCTCACAATCCGGGACCCCTCGGGGAATGTCTGGCCTAAACTGGCAGTCGGACATCCCTCTCACAATCCGGGATGCTGCATGTACCAGTGACCATACTTTTCATACAGGTGAAAGGCATCTTGCTGTTGTATGGGCAGCTACATTTTATTGCCCTGATTATAAAAAGTAGTACATAGCATGATCTTCTGAGGCAGTAGTATCATTTCCCCATCTTAATGGATAGAAAAACTGAAGCAGAGAGAAGTTAAGTAACTGGCTTTGTCACACAATTATAAGTGTCAGAATCAGGGTTGACCACAAAATGTGCAAGCCAGAATTCATGCATGTCATCATGGCATCATCCTGTTTTGTGGGGTGATGCCCTCTGCGGTCCTGTGCACCTCCCAGGCAGTCAACATCAGTATTAGAGTAGCCTTGTCAGGTTGCCGGGTTTTAATTTTTAAATCTAAGAGAGTGTTCCCAATGTATAGGGTAGGGTCCCTAGGCCTGGCTGGCAATCAGGGCCATCTGTGGCGCAAACGGCAGGTGGGGAGATCAGGAACCGCCCCCCCTCCCCCCCCCACCCCCCCCCCCCGCCCAATCCCACTGGCACCTGCCTTGGCTGGCAGCCTGATACAGCTCACTTGCCAGCCCTGCCCCCCCACCCCACCCCCGCCACCACTTGTCGCCTCCCTCTGTGGGTGGGGGGTTGGGCAGATGCTCAATACAGGAGCTGCTGACCAAGGCAGCTTCTGTGTTGAACATCTGTCCCTGGTGGTCAGTGCGCATCATAGCAACCGGTCCTTCTGCTGTTCGGTTTATTTGCATATTAGGATTTCATTATATAAGATGTAAATTTTACCCAATGAACATCAAATATGGGCTTTGCATTTTCCCTTGCATTTGGAGTCTAGCAAATATTTTTTTATTCTCTGAAAGAAATTTGATCAGCAGACTGATCAAATAGCTCACTCCAAGCAATTGAAACTTTCCATTACTATATGGAAGGATGTATGAATTGTTCCAAAAACACTTGTTTTTAATAAGGACATATTAACACCTGCCAACTGAAGTTCAGGAGTTATGAGATGGTAGTGGAGGGATTAAGAAGGAATAAAAAAATGTTTTTCTAATAAGACAGTAAAAGCCTTATTTATCAAGGAAATAAAGTCATGAATGCCAGCCTCCAAAAGTCACATAGTTCAATTCCTTAAAATAAATTCTCCTCTCCCCCGCCCCTCTTTCTCTCTCCATATATATCTCCTATTGGTTCTGTTTGTCTGAATGAACCCTATCTAATACAGATATCTATTCAGCCAGCACAAGTGTTGGTCTGACCCCTGAGCAGAGGAAAGGAGAGTTAGAGGAGCAGATATGGGGGCTGTGGAAGGAACAATCATTGAGGTACCTTCTGCACTCCCACCATCTCTGTGGCAGGAAAATGTTATGGGAGATTTCCTTTAATTAAGCAGGTGTTTCAGAAGGTGCCTGGGCTTCCACCATCTTGCCCAGCCCCACACAGGACAGAACCTGCCGGACAGAGGATCGGGCACTGTGAGCTGAGGAAACAGCAGCAACTGATGAGAAAGAGGACCACCAGCGCTTCTGGTGGAATAAGGTCCGCTGGTCCTTTCCCCCTCCTCCTTCTTGCTATGTACCCTGGAGGAGTTAAAGGGAAGTTGTGTGGATCAGCACTAAGTATCTTCCCACCCACCCCAAGCTCCTGTCCATCAGCTGTTCTCAGTCTGGACTGCCTATTAGAATCACCTGGGCAGTTAGGAACAAATATTACTGTTCAGTCCCCAGCCCGGGATTGCTCAGTGCAGAAGAGGCTCAAAAGCTCCCATTTGCAGCCAGGGCTGAAATCCCTCTCTCTTGTTAGTGCCACAGGCAGACCACCCCTACTAAGATGAAGGAAGAAAACAGCTTTGAGGTTGGACCTTTAAATCCCAGAATTAAACTGTTCCCAGGAAACTCTTGTGGACAGAGT
>PVJC01021329.1:0-28322 GCA_004026665.1 Murina feae | reverse complement strand
AAGTAGTTATAGATGAATGGGACTGATTTTTAACTTAGAGAACTTTAAAAAAGCAACCAATTTATAAAATACTTTATAAAATGAACAATAAGGAAATAACGTTCGCAAATAACACTTGGTTCACCGGAGCTTCACGGAGCTTGGTATGTTACCCAAACGACATTGTTATCCAAACTACAGAGGCAAACTACAGAGCCAATTTACTCCTCCCTCCTCCCTCCACACCAAAGACACACTCGAGTGTTCTTCTAACCCTCACTGACTCCAACAAGGAAAAACAGGCCCCAAGTTCCAAACAGTTCACACGCCAGCAGATAACCACTTATTCCTCTGAAAGAGGGGGTGTGGCGAAGTTCCTGGGGCCACCCACGGAAGGTTACTTCACCCCTCTGGAGCACAATGCTGGAGGAACCACAGCCACTCACTCGCTTATACAACTGTTTATTTGGGAAGGTACATTCCCAGGTCCACTCTGTGAAGTTGGAACAAATCTATCCCCTCCCCCCCTCCCCCCAACTGATAACTCACATGCAGGATTTCTGGGTGGAAAACAAAGGTCGGTGCCCTTGTCCCAAGTGGAGGAGGAGCTAGTTACATCAGCACTGTGTAAAGTCACAGGGTGAAGTGGGAAGACCTAGACTTTGGACTCACAACCAAGTTCAAATCTCTGCACAGTCAATTAGCAGTAATATGACCTTGAGCAAGATACTTGACCTCTACAAGTCTGTCTGCACAGCAGTGAAATGGGAATAACAAGAATCTACTTCCCAGCAGGTCAGAAGCCATGACAGATATTCAGGTTTTGGTAGCCATTGCCAAGTGCTTTCCACATGGACTGAGGTTAACAACACTCTTCAAGAACAGCAAATAGAGCCCCCACTTTACTATACATTTGCCAGCACTTATGAGTCTTATTAAGACAAAGTCTTTGTTAATGGTAGTGGGACAAAAAATGATTTGACTTTATTAGCACTTTTTATTACATGGCAGGTTAAACACACTGGGTAGTCATTTGTAGTTTCTTCTTTTGTGGATTTTTTTTGTTTATACTTTGTTTATTAGGGTGAGCACTTGGGACCTTGTGTCTCCTCTTAAATAAAAAGATTTCTAAAATGCTGTAACAGCTTGGAGTATGAGTACATCCCCTGTTATGAGGACTCCAGGTAACTAGAATTATCACTCACCCTCAACACTTGAAAAAGCTATTTTAGGAAAACATTTTAAGTCATGTACAGTATGCTTTACAAAAAAAAAATTACTGATTGATTATTGATAGAGAAGGGAAGGGATGGAGAGGGAGAGAGAAAGAAATGGATTTGCTGTTCTACCCACCCAGCAGCATTCATTGGTTGTTTGCTTATGCACCCTGACCGGGGATCGGACCCACAACGTTGGCATATCCGGACGATGCTCTAACCAACTAAACTACCCAGCCAGGGTGGAAAACATTTTTTATAGTTTTCAAACTTTGAAGTGTATTTCTAAACTAAATGTTCATTTTCCCATGAAAATCTGTGGGCTACATACATATCATGAAAAGGAAAGATTTAAAATTCAGAAATTTATTTTTAGAAACTTAAAGGTATCTGTCAACTGAGGTAAGTCAGAGCACCTCTGACCCCTGGGAGTCTCAGGGAGAAGCTGCACAGTGGCCTGGAGGGTTCACTGAGCAGCCACACATACAGAGGAAAAGGCCAGTCCCCTCGCTCCCCTGTGCTCCCTTCATTCCCGAGCGCCAAGGAAACTGCCTTTATTTCACTAACTCCAACCCAGCTTGAGAGAAGATAATATAAAAACCTCCTCCAAAAATGCATTAGTCCATTTGGGGCAGCCTTCTACATGCTTTTAAGCAGTAAGTCCTTCCTTCCCCATCCCCAATTACTGACCACATTGCAGTATCTGCCCGATTGCAAATGAGTTGTATTTTGATTTCCCAATTCCATCCCCCTTCAAAATCAGTCGGCTCCAGACAATAAAAAGAGGAAAAATTTCTCCAGTATGTCTTATCTTTCAACCAGTGCACAAGTGTTTCATAATTTAACATGTAGCTCAGAGGTTCCCAACATTTTCAGATTTATAATGGGGATAGAGAAAGGGCCTTTAGTCTCCCTATTTACTGCAAACAAAATTCCAAGACCCCCCACCCCAGCCCAGTTGCCCTTGGTTTTCCTGAGATTCTCAAAACCATCTAGCCATCCAATGCACTCCCCCCGTCAATTCCTGCCAACTCCACCTCTGCCTTTTCAACATCCTCAGCTTCAGCTCTTGGGCTGGTCTGCAAAATCAGAACACCTACTCTTAAACTTCCTCCATCGATGAAGAAAGACGACTTTACCTTCTTCCCTAAGTTCTCAGTCTCATCTCTTCTTCCTGTCTTCTCCTCCATTCATCTCCCGTGCTACCCTACAGCCCCTGCAAACAAGCTCCCACTCCAGCATCCTAAATATACTTTCCAAAGCCTACGGCTCCCCCTTTTCCGACATCTTCCAGGTTATGGTGGGGCACAAAATGAAATGTATAACGTACATAGGGTTAGAGAGAGCAGGCTGCTCGCCACTGTGGGAGTCTGCTGAGGGGCAGGGGGGTCTGGCTGAGAAGTGAGGGATGGGCCACACCTGGGACTAGTCCAATGCACAGCACCTTGGCACACGAAGGGGAAGCCCTAAGCTGGTGACAGTGCCTCCCGATCATTACCGCTGCACTTGCCTGAAACACTTCTCTCTACGGGCACCACTAACTTCCTAGTTAGAGAATTCCCCAAGCCCCTCTCGACTCCTCCATCTTCTCGTCCCCTCTGTGGCATGTGTCACTGAGGACGCCCCTCCCCTTTCCTTTCCCTCCCAGCTCCCCGGTGGCCACAGTACCTAAGCTCTCCTCCTTCCTTGGCAAGTGCTTCTTTCCATTCTCCTTCAGTGACTTCTCCCTCTATCTGAGCACCCTCTCCCCCTCTTCTCCTGCTCCCCTGCATCACTCAGGTGCTGCGGCTAACTATTCCCTCAGTATCCCCTCAAACCCAATGTGTCTCCAATGAAACCCAGCAGTGTCTCCAGAGGAGAGCCTCTTGCAGACCACATGGGCTCGGATACTGCCAAAGCAGTCAAGAGTCAGTCCAGCATGAGTAGGCCGATGGTGGGCCAGGAAGTCATTCCCCCAGGTCACCCAGGCGCAGACCCCAGGAGTTCACTGTGACATCAGCCACTTTCTGCCTGTAATGTCATCTCTCCCCGCACAAATGCAACCGACCATCCCAGTCTCTCCCATCCTTTTCATTTGGATACTCTGAAGCCCCTTTCCGCTCCCCCTTGGACTCCTGTAGTCTTCCAACTGTTCGGGCTCCTTCCAGATCCCCTCCCTCCGATACCTCTCTAAGCACATGTATGAGTCACATCACTTCCCAGCATCACTTTCAGTGGTTCTCTGCCGCCTCCTGAATAAGACCAAATTCCTTCATTGGCATTCAAGGTCTGGCCCCTTACCCTTCCAGGTAAATAGAATAACTTGCATTACTCCAAACAGCCCTGAACTTTTTTCCCTTTCTCCATGCCTCTGCTCTCCCTGTGCTGGCTTCAACCTCAAGATGAGGGGGAAGGAGGACTTCCACTGCCCACTCTAAACACCTCTGTACTATTTACATTTATCATGAACAAGAATTACTTTTTAAATATATTTGTAAAATTTTTATATTACAGTTGATATTCAATATTAATGTATACTAGAAGCCCAGTGCATGAAAAGTCGTGCACAGGTAGGGTCCCTAGGCCTGGCCAGCAATCAGGGCTGATCAGGTTCCCGCCTCCCTGCCTCCTCCTTTCCTGGCTCCCTCAGCACCCAGCAGCTGCTGGTTTCCCCCATGTTCCACACCGCCCCCCCTGGTGGTCAGCACACATCATAGCAAGTGATCGAACTGGTCTCCCTGTTGAACTCCCAAAGGGGCACTTTGCATATTAGCCTTTTATATACGTAGACTAGAGGCCTGGTACAAGAAATTTGTGCATGGGGGGGAGGGGTCCTCAGCCAGCCTGCATCCTCTCCAATCTGAGATCCCTCTCACAATCCAGGACTGCTGGCTCCCAACCACTCCCCTGCCTGTCTGCCTGATTGCCCCTAACCACTTCTGCCTGCCAGACTGATCACCTCTAACCACTCCCCTGCCAACCTGATCGATGCCTAACTGCTCCCCTGCTGGGCCTATTGCTCCTAACTTCCCTCCCTTGCCAGCCCAATTGCCCCTAACTGCTCTCCCTGCAGACCTGATTGCCCCCAACTGCCCTAACCTGCCAGCTATCTTGTGTCCACATGGGAGCAGCCATCTCTGACCACATGGGGGTGGCCATCTTGTGTGTTGGAGTGATGGTCAATTTGCCTATTACCTCTATTATATAGGATTAGTTTTAGAGGCTACATAATCAACAAGAATTGCTCTGAATTAAAGAATGACAGAGAGGGACAGAAGTTGGCTGGAAGAGGTTAATGGGGAGAAAAGGAGGATCTATGCAATATTTTCAACAATAAAAATTTTTAAAAATAAAAAACAATGACTGAGTTTTCGGGCACTAGTGTAAAACAACTTCCTTGTCCTGGCCAGTGTGGCTCAGTTGTTTGGGTGTCATCCTATGCATTGAAAAGTTGCTGTTTCAATTCTGGGTGAGAGCACACAGCTGGATTGCAGGCTCAATCCCCAGTAGGGGTTGTGCAAGAGGCAGCTGATCCATGTTTCACTCTCACATAGATGTTTCTCTCTCTCTCCCTCTCTCTCTCTCTGTCTCCCTGTCTCTCTCTCTCCCCCTCCCTCCCTCCTCCTCTCCTTTCCTCTCTAAAAATCAATAAAAACCAATAACAACAACTTCTTCCACCTGCCTTCCATGATCTTGCTGACCCAAAACAATCTTTCTACTCTCAAAATTCTTCTCTGGACTTTATGGCTACTAACATAGATTCCTATTATAGTAGTTTGTGCTAATATTACTTCTTTTTCATAAATCCTCACCCCAATAAATTCAGAGAGAGAGAGAGAGAGAGAGAGAGAGAGAGAGAGAGAAAGAGAGAGAGAGAGAGAGATAATAGTTGCCTTCCATATGCTCCCAACCAGGGATCAAATCCATAATGGGCCCTGACCGGCAATCAAACCAGCAACCTTTGGTGTTCAGGATGACGCTCAACCATCTGAGCCACGCCAGCCAGGCTAACATTACTTCTCCCTAGCACATGTTTTAAATCCTATAAAGTTGGGTCTACTTCATCCCATCTCCCACAGCCCCTTAGCCGCTGCCCACGATGGGTCCATTCAATAAACATCAGAGGGAGCAGAGAACTCAGACGTACTCTTAAAGATGCCAATCTAAAGCTCCCCAGTTTAGCAAGTAAAAGTTGGCTCGAAACTGGAATATAAGTAGGTTCTTTGCATTACAGATTTTCCAATCTATAATGCAAAGTTAACAAAAATATTTGTGGCATAAAAAAGAAGTTAAATAATTCCAGTGAGTTAATTATTTAAATTCTTTTTATGTCACAAAATGTTTTGTTAATTGTGCACATCACTCTGAAGGTTGGAATACTCTATTAAAGGTTAGATTTTGTGTGTGTGCATGTGTGTGTGTGTGTACTAGCCTACTTTCTCCTCAAGAATCCATAGAAGTGAGATGAATGAAGAATGAGACCAACCTATAACTTTCTAAAATTATAACAGAGCAAGCAGATATTCCCTGCCAGATGCACCCATCCAAAGAAAACTCTGACCAAGTTTGAGCCCCTCTACAGGGTTTGTCACCCCAGCGATCCAAGTGCCACAACTTCAACAACGCAGGCAGGGCCCTCGAAAAAGCCTGTTCCAAGTGGAAAGCCCTCATTAAACCCTCAGTTATATTTAGAAAAAAATGGAACAGAAGTTATATTTAGATGAAATGGCTTAAAGGAACTTTTACCAAGAGCAGCATGTTTATCCTATCTTCCCTAAGAAAGGTTTTACTCAGCTTTTACATACAACTCCTAAAAACAGACAACTTCTCTATTTTGTGCCCAAAAGAAGTCAGAAGCACCTAGGATATCAGCAAGACTGCCCACAGGAAGTAGTGGGATAATCAGAAGGACTTAAAAAGAAACGGGTTTGGTGAATAAAACCATTCCACACAGAAACTTGAGTTGAGACGGTCTGAGAAGGTGTGAGGAACGTGGTGCTGAGCTGTGTGAGAAAAACTCTTAAATTTATAAACTGGACACAAAACAAACTCACAGATTTCCTCGGCAATCTACCTGGCAGCGGAATTCTTTTCCAAAATGTCATTAGCGCTCCCATTGTGGTCACAGTGAAACCGTTCTCCATCCTTTTGCAGCTAGCTCCCTGAACCAGTCAACATTTCCCCTTTGGCTCTGAATAGTCAAACTATTTTTATTAGTCCAACTATTTTTGACATCCACTTTCTTTTGTGTTGACCTACATTTTCCTAACAACATTCTCGTCAACAGCGCTGAGGTGGTTTAGCAAACTTGTGAAGCCTTTTCAGGAATGAGCACATCATTTTGGGGTGACTATTTGAAGAAGTGAAAGATGGTTTGTGGCAGCTATTCCTTCCTTCCTAGGCCGCAGGGTCCCCAGGGCTCCAGATGGGAATGAATCATGGCTCGGAGGCTTGGCACACACCCCAGGTTAAGGGGACCTCTTCTCTAAAGAGCCTCAGGAAGAGGCCACTTCCCAGCCTCCCAGCCAAGCCAGAGTGGAGGGCAAAGGTAATTCCTGAGGAGGAGATGGCCCCACAGCAGGACTGGCCGGCCCCAGCCGTCCATCCCAGCAGGAATCATGCCAGTGACGAGGGTGTTGCAGTCCTGCTGCTTGCTGTTCCGAGGGTCAATTAACACCCCTGAAGCACTCCAGCTAATCCCTACTCTTGCTTCTGGCTTGGTATTTCCAGAAAGTGTGAGAGCAACAGAGAACTGAAGTCACCCAATTTTATACCACTGACAGGCCTCAGAGCAACAAAGCCTCAGGCTGTAAAATTTAGAGGAAGCAAACACAGATCTAGACACTGAGAGAGACCAGATTATATATTCTAGACACTCCCCCCCATCTCCCTCCTCCCCTTCCTCCATCCATACCTATCAACAAACATTTTTAAGAGGATGGGACCTCCACAGAGGGCCTATAGTTTGCCTACAGTGAGAATCACATTAGTTACATTAATATAAGCACCCAGAGAAAAGCAGCACCTCAACCTGGAAGCCCAGACAAGTGCTTAAGGGTTTCCTCACTTGCTATCCTAACAGTCCATGATGCCCAAGGACAGATAGGGTCAAAGGGGAGGTTCTATTGAGCTGACTAAACTGCAGGAAATGTCCCCATACATCAATAAACTTTGGAACCAGGCAGACCTAACACGGTGATAGGCACTTAAAGATCACAGTAACAAAGGGGGAACAGAATGTCTGCAGACAAGTCACCAGGGAGACAAAATGTAGATATGAGAATGGGGCTAGGACACACTAAGTCGCTTGTGAAGGGTCAAGAGAGAGAGGGTGAGTGTCCTCGAAGGCTTGAACAGAGGGTTAGCGACTGGGCCAGGGCAGGGAACAGCTGCAGGGAGGGGTGAGGATAAGCCTGCCGTCAGAGGCACGCAGGGGGGAAAGGTGGACTTCGCCAAGGAGGGCTCCGAAAGTCCCACACCCGCCTGGGTTCAGTAATCAGGAGTCCTCGGCATCACCAAGAACCCACCTTGGAAGTGTTTAGGCAAAAGAACATGTAAGATGGTAGAAAGAAGGAAGGAAGGAGAGGGCTGACACAAACAAGATGTGTCCCACTGGCTCTCTGCCCTAGGGGGTAGTTGTCAGAGTCACCAAAGAGGAAGAATCCAAATGCCCCACTAAGAAGTGGGTAGGTAGAAGGGAAAGCCCACTGGAGGGGCATAGCTGGTCATATTAGGGACGTGTCTGCACCAGGCCCCGGATCAGTGCTCCCTCGCCTTGGCTATGCCACCACACTCCTCTTTCCAGGCATCTAATGGGAATTGGGACACTGAGACTTTGGCAGCAGCATAACCCTCTCCAACACACAGAGTAGGGGAACCTACCCAAACTTTCAGAACTGGGCTCCACCTGCGCACATGGAAGGGAAGCAGCGAAAACCTAAACGAAGTGGTGACGGCTTGGATCGCTCAACTTTTACTCACACCTTTTCCCCTTTAATGTGAAGGTAAACTGCAACCTTCAGTTTATAGTCACAACTTCCTGGGATGCTCGGAAACGAGGCCCAAAGCCGCGGATCTTCCCTGCGGGACCGGTGAGGGCAGTGTGGCCCCGCTCCCCTCTCGGTGGGTCCGAGCCCCCACATCGCACTGGCCAGCAGAGCTGCCCGCCGACCGTGACAGCCAGGGATCGTCCCTTTAGCATCGAGCGCTTCTCCGGTGGCCCTTGAATTCTGATTATTGCTTAAGGGCTGCGCGACCATAAAGTGCGTTTGCCCTGCTCCGAAGGCGCCAATACCTCCTTGCCCCCGAACCAAGAACTAGCGGGAAAGCAGAGAGCCACCACCGTGAGCGCGGCGCCCGGGGGACAGCCCGCTGGAGCCTGGCACGCAGGAGGCAGAAGCACCCCCAGATCTCCCATCGGACCTGGCACCTGGGCAGAGGGGCCCCGCTGGGGGGTGCCGGCTCCTGGGACACAAAGCCTAGCCAGCCCGGGGCTGCGCCCCTCCGACTCGGGGGAGGGGCGGGGGGCGGGAGTTGAGAGCCAGCGAGGAGGGGGGTCGGGGGGAATGGCATCCGCCCTCATTTGCACGTCGTCTGGGGCCGGGTCCATTTGCTTAATCGCGGCTCTAAATGCCAGCGCGCAGCACACAATGCGCGCCCATTAACAGGTTTAAAGTGTCGCAGCGCTCGCTTTAAATGAGAAAAGTCGGCAACAAAGGAGGGAAAAGCCAAGTTCCTCCACTTGAAGAATGCCGCGGGTCGCCCTCGACACGGCAGCGAGTTGCAAGCCCCGAGCTCCGCGGAGAAGCGGAGGCCCCCGCGCGAGGGCTGGGGGCGGGAGGAGGGGGCGCGAATAACCCGCCGCGACCCTGGGTTTCTCAGGCACCAACGCGCAGCAGCCTGTGCAGCCGGGGTCGGGGGGCAACGTCGCCAACCCGGCTCCCGGGCCCACGGCCCGGCTGCCCAGGAACGCTGACCCACTTCCAGGAAGGAAGACGAGACCCACCCGCCGAAGCCGGCAAAAATCCAAGTTTTCCTTCGTGGGAGCAAAGAACTTTGAAAGCCAAAGGTGACCCCGGGAGTGGACCCCAACGCTTCTCCCTCTCCCCCACCCCAAAAAAGGAGGGGATTTAAAGGGTGTTTACTTTTCATCCGCCGCCACAAAGTCGTTCAACTCCGCAGAGTTCTGCCCCGGATCCTCCGGGACGGCCCCATCCCCCACCCGCTGCCGAGCCCGGGGGCGCATCCCGGCGGCCGGGCCTCCCCCCCGCCCAGCGCGGCCGGACAGGCGCTCACCGTGCGTGCTCCTCCGGGAGACAGGGGTCCGTTGGGGAGATACGGGCTGCTCAGGTCCGGGATCATCAGGAACGGGTACCCAGGGTACGGGGGGCCCTTAAAGAACGCGCCGTCCTGGGGCCTTCTCACTGCGGGCAAGACCAAGGCGGGGTGAGGCCCCTGGACGGGGGACCCGGGACCCGAGCGCCCTCACGCGCGCCCCCAGGACGGGGCGGGGAGCGGGGACGCGGGGCGGCCCCAACGGAGGCTCCGGGCACAGCGGGGCCCGGGGACGGGGGCTGCCGGGACCAGCACGTACCTTCGGCGAAATAGTCCCGCGGCTTCTGGAAGGCGTCCCGAGAGGGCTGCGGGCGCCTCTCCGCCTGCAGAGGAGACACAAAGGCGAGGGCGGGTGAGCGAGCGCCGCGCCGGGGTCCGCGGGGTCGGCCGCCGGAGCCGCCTTACCTCCGAGTCCGAGCTGCTGCTCTGGTTCTCCGACTCGTTGACCAGGGACGACTTGACTTCGTCCAGGTCCCGCTGCGCCGAGGCGCTGTCGCTGCTCGGCTCCTGCTCCTCGCCCCCTTCGTCCTGGAAGGGGATCAGCTCGTCGTTCGCCCCGAGGTCGTCCCCTCCACCGGCCGCCCCGGCGCCCGAGCCGCCGCCGCCGAGCTGGGGCATGGTGGGGCCGCGGGCCGGGGCCACCGCTCTCCGCGCCCCGCGCCGCCCGCGCCCGGCCCGGCCCGGCTCGGCGCCCCTCCCTCCTCCCGCTCGCCCCGCCGCTCCGCTCGCCGCGGCCGCAGCCACAAAGTTTGACAGGGCGTGGCCCGGCGGGAAGCGGGGCCGGCGCGGCCGGGCCGAGCGCGGGCGGCTCGGCTCGGGCCCCTCCGGCAGCGCCGAGCCCAGGGCTCCCCAACTCGCCGCCGCCACCGCCTGCTCCGCCGGGGCGTCCCAGCGCCTGGCCCGCCAGGGAGGGGCGAGCGGGGCAGGAAGGAGGGCCCGCCGGGCTGGGCAGGGGGGCCGGAGGGAGGAGCCCGGCTGCAAGCTGACACCCGCGCCGCGCGGAACCCCGCCGGCCCCGGCGCGCACGCACTCACTCGCATTCACACTCGCACGCCCGTCGCTCACACCTTCCGGGGGCTGCGCCTCCCCGCCGCGCGCCCCGCCCTCGCCGCCCCCACCCCCCAGACTCGCCGCGACGCCCCACCTCGCCTCCCCGGCGGCCCTCCCCCCGCCCGCGAGCCGCTGGAGTCCCGCCCCCACCCCCAGGCCGCCCCGAACTTTCTTCCCGAATAACCCCCAGAACTCCGCACGGGCTCCGCACCCCCGCCCGTCGCAGCGGCGCGCGCGGGCGGCACTGCCCCCTGTGGGGCGGCTTCGGACACGCAGACCCGCCGGCGACTCCCGCTGCCCGGAGTCCGCCCGAGCGCGGGGTCCCGCCGGCCTGGCGCCCGCGCCGCCTGCATGGAGCGGAGGACGAGGAAAGCGTGCGGCCCCCGGGCAGCCTTCCGCTCCTGGTTCCCGCGGGGCATCCACGTGCTCCGCGCCCGAGTCAGGCTTTCCACCTGGTCCAGGTGTCCCGCGCCACCTGCGATCCCCAAGGCCGCTTTCACCGCCGGCTCCGTACTCGGCCCTTCGCCGAATAACTGGCTGTCTTGGGTGCGCAAAGGATTCTGATTTGGTTCCTTGAAAGGAAAATCCTCTGCCAGCGACCTCTGAAGCCGTTCACAAATCGGCTTCGGTAGCCAGTGGGTAAATGAAGAAACCCAACCAGCCTCATGCTTTAAATGCCTGTCCCAGTAACATTAAGATAACATGCCTCTCCAGCAAGTTTGGGAAAGTGTGAAAAAGTGGATCTTGTTGTCCTCCACAGTGGGGAACTACAGGTGGGAGCACTAAAAAAAATTTTTTTTAAGCAGACTGCAAAGCGGCAGGGAAATAACCTAAAACCGTTTAAAACAACTGGCAGAGGCGTTTTCTAGAGCGATCCACTCACATATGGACAAGGGCACAGATAAAAGAAGGTGCGAAGTAGCAGGGAAGTCTGTAAAATGAGTTCTGGATCCTTCTTACCAGACCAACAGAATGAGGCCCCTGCACACATACATCCATCCTGGAATGACTTTGGAGAGACACCCTTTAAAGAAAGGCAATCACTATCTCATATATATATTTATATATATGTATATGGCACTCACTCTCTTTTCTTTCTTTTTTTAATATTTTTATTGATTTCAGAGAGGAAGGGAGAAGGAAAGACAGAGATAGAAACATCAATTTGAGCAATAATCATCAATCGGCTGCCTCCCGCACGCCCCCCACTGGGGATTGAGCCAGAAACCTGGGTATGTGCCCTTGACTGGAATCGAACCCAGGACCCTAGTCCCTAGGTTGACGCTCTATCCAGTTAGCCAAACCAGCTAGGGCTCTTTTTTTTTTTTTTTTTTTTTTTAATCACCCTGGCCAGTTAGTTCAGTCCGTTTCAATATGCCTAGGTTGTGGGGTGGAGACACTGTCAGGACACATACGAGAAGCAACCAATAGAATGCACAAATAAATAGAACAACAAATTGGTCTCTCTCTCCTTAAAATCAACAAATACTTTTAAAAAATTACATATGTCTGTTACATAGAAAAAAACGTGAGAAGGTGCACACCAAATTATTATCAATATTTCTGGGAAAGGGGCTAGATGAGAGGGGAGAGGCCGTTTCGTTTTCTACTTCCTACGTATTTGACAGCAGGCAGATATGCCTTCTCTAGTTTTCTACACAGCACATGAATACAGTCTGATAAAACCTTTTCAAACAATATAGATGTATCTTGAGTAAAAAGTAAGCTTTCCTCTTTCCCCCCTTCCCACCTCTCCCTCCAGTTAAACACCTTCCTGTTACTAGTTCAATGTGCATCCTTCCAGACGCTTTCCCGGGCAGCTGTCTACCTATGTAAGCACACGTAGAATATTCAGATCTACTTTCACATAAATAGGATTATACAGTTCACATTACTGTGTGATATTTCATTTTTATAAGTTTTTAAAAGTCAAAAGGCTTTTCATGTCTCCCATAAACATATGAAAAGCCTATTGTATTAGCTTCCCATCGTTGCTCTAACAAATCCCTGTAAACTTGGTGGCTTAAAACACCAGAAATGCTTTCCCTTACTGTTGTGGAGGCCGGAAGTCCGAAATGAGTTTCACTAAATCAAAATCGAGGTGTTGGCAGGGCCATATTCCCTTCTGAGGCTCTAGGGAGAATATATTCCTTGTCTCTCCCAGCTTCTGGTGGCTGCCAACATTCCTTGAGATCTCATCACTCCAATTTCTGTCTCGGTGGTCACATCGCCTTTTCCTTTGTCTGACAAATCTCTCTCTGCTTCTTCTTAGAAGGAAGAACACTTGCATTGTCACTCAGGACCCGCCCAGATAATCTTGGGTAATCTCTCCATCAACAGCCTTAACTTATTCACATCTGCACAGACCCCTTTTCCTTATGTGGACTCTGAGAACGAAGATATTTTCTGAGAATGGTTCCTGGTGGCTAACTGGACTCAGATGTTAAAAACAGAGGCTAACAGCTATTTCTACTGCCACTCTCACTTGAAGGAGAAGCCCACCCTCAGCTGCCTGCCTCCTGCACTGAACTGCCCGCCTGGACTGTGTTTTTGCCATGGGAGCCAGCCCTTATAAAGGAATTCCTGGGATTCTGTTTCAACCAATATGACTGAGACTTTCCCGTCCAATCAGAGCTGCACAGTTAAAGTTGCCCCCATGTTCATCAACCAATCATAGCAGCTCCATCCTGACCAATCAGGACAGTGCCTTTTGGACCCATCAAACTGATTGTTTGGAATCCTCATTTGCATGAGATCAGACCGATCAGGGGCAGGGGCTTCTGTGTCTGTAAGTCTCTTTGCACCTAAGGCTGGCTTTCCCAGCTGGTGCTGACCTGGCGCTGACCAGGGGCTGACCCCAGCAGGTGGAATAGTGCAGAGCTGTCTAGTTGCAGAATAGCCTTGCCCCAGGGCCGCCTCAGCCCAGGGCTGCTTCACAGACAGGCTGTTTCACAACTGTGCTGCTTCATAATCGAACTCTAACACCACTGAGCTGTCCCACAGCTGTGCTGCTCTCACAGCTGTGCTGTATCACAACTGAGCTGTTTGTACGAAATAGTTTCCTTCTTCACCACACCCAAAACTGGGGACTCCTGTTGACGTTGAATCGGCACCAACAACCATCAGTTGACATTTATAAGGTAACATTCACAGGTTCTGGAGATAAGTACAGGGACATATCTTTGCAGTGAGCCATTATCCATTTATCACACCTATCAACCTCCAAGAAATGCAAATTGAAATAGCTCAGAGACACTATTTTTCATCTATCAGATTGGCAAATGTAGCCTCAAATACCATAGTAACACCCAGCATTGGCCCCTGTGCAGAGAAAAAGGAAGCTTCCGGGCATGCCAGTGTCACATTTCCAAAGGAAACACCTTTAGAAGTGTGAACCTTTGACTCACCTATGCACCTCTAGGATTTTATGCTAAGAAATAACCAGGTACACAGGGAAACCTATAGATTTCCTTCATCACAGTGAAAACAATGTTAATGTCTCCAAATAAGGAAATTGTGTTTAAAAAACCCTGGGGCACTCAATGTAATGCTCTGACAGTATGGAAATATGTGTGGAAAGAGGCTCACGATAGTGACAGCACCGTTACAATGAACCTACATAGACTTTGCTTTCCATTCTAATAAAGTGTGGAGGTCAGACTCCCTTCCACCAAGAACACTTAAAAACACCCAACAGCAACAGCACTCAGTTGAATTGAAGGCATCAGAAGCAACCAAATCAGCCAGGACTTAAGGAGTCAAGTACCAAAGAGAGGGGAAGTTTAAATGAATTCATAGTTACTGCTGTTTTATCCCCTCCAAACATTTGGTGATTTGCAACATCAGGCATAGTGGCCAAACAAAAAGCAGCTGTCTAGAGCAGGCAAACACTAGCCTGAATCTGTAGGTTCGATTCCTGGTTAGGGCACATACCTATATTTTGGGTTCAATTCCCAGTTAGTGATTGCGTGGGAAGCAACTGATAGATGTTTCTCTCTCACATCCATTTTCTCTCTCTCTCTCTCTCTCTCTCTCTCTCTCTCTCTCTTTCTCCCTCTCTCTTCCTTTAAAAATCAATAATAACATATCCTCGCCCTAACCAGTTTGGCTCTGTGGATAGAGCGTCGGCCTGTGGACTGAAGGGTCCCAGGTTCGATTTCGGTCAAGGGCATGTACCTTGGTTGCAGGCACAACCCCAGTGGGAGGTGTGCAGGAGGCAGCTGATCGATGTTTCTCTCTCATTGATGTTTCTAACTCTCTATCCCTCTCCCTTCCTCTCTGTAAAAAATCAATAAAATATATATTTAAAAAAATATCCTCAAGTGAGGATTAAAAACGAAATAAAACCAAAAACCCTCAATTTATCATAATTGGCATAAGAAGAACTAAAATATCTCAATACTATTGAAAAAGTGGAACCTATAATTAAAGGTCTTCCCACAATATAAACTGCAAGCCTATATGATTTAACTGATTCTTTGAAACTTTTAAGAAAAAAATCACAGTAGGCTATGAGTTGAATTGTGTCTCTCCAGCTTCTTAGAATGTGACCTCATTTGAAATTAGGGTCATTGCAAATGTAATTCGTTATAGATGAGGTCATATTGGAATAGGATGGGCCCCTAATTGACTATGACTTGAATTCTTATAAGAAGACAGTTACATGATGACACAGAACCAGTGAAGACGGAGGCAGAATTTGGAATGATGTATCTACAAGCCAAGGAACACGAAGGATTGCTGGCCATCATTAGAGGCTAAGAGAGAGGTGAGAAAGGTGCTTTGGTCAGGGTTCTCCAGAGAAAAAGTCGGAGGCCCAGGAAAGCCCGTGGTATCATTCCAATCTGAGTCTGCAAGTCCCGAGAACCAGGGGGAACTGAGAGTACAAATCCCAGCCCACACAGACAGGAAGGGAATAAATTCTCCCTTCCTTCATCTTTTTGTTCTATTCAAGTCTTCAGCGGATTAGGTGATGCCCACCCACATTGGGAAGGGCAATATCCTTTCCTGAGGCCACCAATTCAAAGGCTGATTTCATCCTGAAACCCACTCACAGACCCACCTAGAAATAATGTTTCATCTGGGCATCTGTGGCCCAATCAAGTTAATACCTTAACCACCACAGGAGACATGGAACAGATTCTCCCTCAGAACCTTCAAAAGAAACTAACCCTGCTGACACCTTGATTTAGGACTTCTAGCCTCCTGAACTGTGAAAGAATACATTTCTTTTGTTTTGAACTTCCCAGGTTGTGTCACTTTGTTAGGTCAGCCCTAGAATACTACTACACAATCTTATATACACTCTTCCAGAGAACAGAAAAAAAAACTGGAATGCTTACAACTCTACTTACCAATTTTACAAGCATAATCTTGTATCAGCATAATCTTGATACTACAACTAACAAAGACATCATAAGAAAGGAAAATTAGAAGCAAATCTTTCTCATTATCATAGATGTAAAAATGCAAAATTATATTGGCCAGTGTTACAAAGTGGTTAGAGCATGAGCCTGCTCATTGGAGGGTCTCAGGTTCAATTCCAACTCAAGGGCATGTACCTTGGTTGCAGAGTCAGCCCTGGCCCCAGTTGGGGCAAGTGCAGGAGGCAGCCAATAGTTGTATTTATATCATATTGATGTTTTTCTCTCTCCGCGTCTCCCCTCTCCTTTCTACTCTCTCTAAAAGTCACTGGAAAAAATATACTCATTCCTTGGGAGAGGATTTTTAAAATGCAAAGTAAATGTTAATATACCGAATCAAATTATATAATAAAAGTGTAACATGATTGCCCTAGCTGATTTGGTTCAGTGGATAGAACATTGACCTGTGAACTGAAGGGTCCTGGGTTTGATACTGATCAAGGGCACATGTCCAGGTTGTGGACTTGATTCCCAGTGGGGGGCGGGCAAGAGGCAGCTAGTCAATGATTCTCTCTCATCATTGATGTTTCTAACTCTCTCTCCCTCTCCCTTCCTCTCTGAAATCAATACAAACATGTATTTTTAAAAAGTGTAATATGATCAATCATGTTTATTCCAGGAACGCAAGGTTTGTTTATCATTCAAAAATTAAATCAATATAATTAATCACAATTATAGAATAAGGTGTTAAAAATCATATGATTATCTCAAAAGCTATAAAAAGTACCTTATAAAATTTAACGATCATTTATGATTTTTAAACAAGCTCTGAACAAACCAGAAATATGAGAGAACCCCTTTAATGTGATAAACATTGTTGATCAAGAAAATTTATAGCAGGCATCACACTTAATGGTAAAATACTGATAGTTCTCCTTTTATGACTGGGAATGAGAAAAAAGGATGCCTGCTGCCCAAACCGGTTTGGATCAGTGGATAGAGCGTCAGCCTGTGGACTGGAAGGTCCCAGGTTTGATTCCAGTCAAGGGCATGTACCTTGGTTGCAGGCACATCCCCAGTGGGGGGTGTACAGGAGGCAGCTGATCGATGTTTCTCTCCCATCAATGTTTCTAACTCTCTAACCCTCTCCCGTCCTCTCTGTAAAAAAATCAATAAAATATATTTTTTTAAAAAGAGAGAGAGAAAAAGATGCCTGCTAATAGCACTTCTATTCAGCATCATAGCAGGAGACCCCAGACTACACAATAAGGCAAGCAAAAGAATGAAAAGGTATATGAATTGGAAAAGAAGAAATAAAACTATCAATATTCTCAGACAACATTATTGTGTATGTAGGACATTCTAAAGAAATTTGTAGAAAACAATTAGACTTAATAACTGAAATTAGGAAGGTAACCAGATACAAAATCAATAGCACAAAAATCAGTTGTAGTTCTATATCCTAGCAATAAACAATGTGAAAATGAAATAAAAAATACCATCAAGATATATGAAACTAGAGGCCCAGTATGACATTTGTGCACTGGGGGTTAGGGTAAGGGTTAGGGTTAGGGCACAGCCAGGCTGAGGGACCTCCCACCTCCCCCCAGCCCCCAGTGCACAAATGTCATGCACCAGGCCTCTACTTTGATATATTTTGCTGGCAGTTAGACAACCCCCAACAGATCCTGAGTACTGCCATGGAGGCGGGAGAGGCTCCTGCCACTACTGCTGTGCTTGACAATCCGGCTTCTGGCTGAGCAGCGCTCCCCCTGTGGGAGTGCACTGACCATCAGGGGACAGCTCCTCCTACATTGAGTGTCTGCCCCCTGGTGCTCAGTGTGTGTCATAGCAACCAGTCATTCTGCCATTTGATCAAGTTGCATATTAAGGTTTTATTGTATAGGACTAGAGGCCCGGTGCATGGAATTCATGCATGGGAGAGGAGTGGTTCTTCAGCCCAGGAGGGGGGGTGGTTCCTCAGCCTGGCCTGCCCCCTTTCTAATACTGGACCCCTCAGGGGACATCCAACTGCCTCTCGCAATCCAGGACCGCTGGCTCCTAACGCTTGCCTGCCTGCCTGCCTGATTATTCCTAACCACCTCTGTCTGCCTGCCTGCTCCCCTACTAGCCTGATTGCTCCTAACTGCTCCCCTGCTGGCCTGATCACCTCTGATTACCTCTGCCTCGCCCCGTACCCAGGACCCAGGATTCCTTCCTCTGGCCGGTTGCAGGCACCCAGGACCCTGGCCAACTTCACCTGGGCCGGCCACAGCTGCAGGGGACTGTGGGCAGGTGACTTCACCTGGGCTTCAGCCACAGGCGCCTGGTGGGATGTGTGGTCTGTCTCTCACCTGGGCCACAGCTCCAACCACTGGCACCTGGGACACGGGGCAAGGGCTTGTCCCTTTCCTGGGCCACAGCCTGGCTGGTCTCCATTCCTCTATCCCCAGTGTTGAGTGTCTGAGCTGTTACTGTGTGAGGGTGAGATGACCATTTGCATATTAGGTCTTTATTATATAGGATATCTAGAAAGAGCCCTGGCCAGTTTTTTCAGTGGTTAGAATGTCGGCCCATGGACCAATGGGTTATAGGATTAATCCTCAGCCCTGGTCGGGGTGAGTGAAAGAGGCAACCAATTTATGTGTCTCTCTCACACCAATTTTTCTCTCTCTTCCCTGTCTCCTCCTTCCCATCACTCTCTCTAAAAAAATCAGTGGAAGAAAATATCCTTCGGTGAGGATTAAGAAAAAACAAAAACACCTAGAAGTAAGTTAAACAAAAAGTATACAAGTCTTATACATAGAAAATCAAAAAATATCACTCACAGAAATTAAAGAAGACTTCAACTAAAAAGAAAAGGTGAGAATACTCTGGTTTCATCAACTGGAAGACTTAATATTATGAAAATATTATTTCTTTGCAAACTGAACTATAGATTTAATACAGAGCCAATAAAACATTCTGAATTTTTTGGTGGAAATTGACCATCTGATTCTTAAACTGACATGTGCTTTAATCATGCTTTTTATTTTCTGTATTTCATGATGCTTTGCCAACCCTGGAGAGACTGCCACTCCCATGGCTAGAAATAGTAAAAGACTCCCTGTGACGAGCCTTTCATATGCAACCCAACCAATCTGAAGCCCCTTTATGTCAACTACTCCCTTTACTGAGTTCTCACTGGGTGGGCTCTTACAGTCTACGCCACCATTCCCCTGCCCTAATCTATGCAGGGACCAGACAATTCCAGACAGCTTCTGGAGGCTGCTAAAATGATTCCAACTAGCCAATCCCAAACCTGCTCAGCCTGCTCGCCCTGCCTCACCCATTCCTCTCCAGGAGTACCACAATACAAGTGTTTCCCCAGGCTTTCTCCTTCTCCTGCCTCCTCATCGACGCTGTTGTTTTCCTGTGTGGCCCTGCACAGCATGGCGGGCCTCCTCCTCTTGGAACTGTAATGAGTTATTTTTTTTTTAAAGGAAGTCATCTCTTGACCTGCTGGCCTGACTCACTATACCTCAATAATAATAAAACCTGCATTTTAAAGCAATATAGCATTTAAAAGGCCCAAAATAGCAGAGATGATTTTGAAGAAGTGGAAGGACTTGCATTGACAAATTTTAAGACTTGTACTACATCTATAAGATGTTATTGGTACTAGTTTGGAAAAAAAAATCTAGAGACAGACAAACACTTCTAGCTATGATGTCTACAATGAAGATGCCATTGCAATGAAAGGGGAAAGGATGGCCCGCAGCCATACGGAGAGAGGGGAGGGCCTTGACCTTCAGTTCAAGCCATACACTGAAATCGATTTCAGATGGATTGTTGAAGTAAACTTGAAGTAAAACAATAAAGCTTCTATGTTTTAAAATAACATAGAATAATATTTTCATGCCTTTGGCCTGAGCAAAGACTTCTTAAAGAGGACCCAAAAACACTAACAATAAAGGGAAACAATGATAAACTGGACTAAATCAAACTTAAGAATCTCTGTTCCTCAAATGACATCATTATTAGAGTAAAACGGCGCGGCATGGACTAGAAGAAAATATTTGCATGGCACATATCTGACAAGATACTCATATGCAGAAAGACCTCATATAAATTCATCAAAAAAAATAAACAAGTAACCCAAGAGAAAAATAGGCAAAAGATTTGACTAGGTACCTATAAAGAAGAATGTCCAAATAACCAGGAAGCATATGAAAAGACTTAGTCGCCGGGAAAATAGAAATTAAAACCATGAAGAGATATTACCATGTGCCCACCAGAATGGCTAAAGTTATTAAAATATATATTGGAAATACCAGGTATGGTAAAAAAAAAAATGTAGAGCAAGCATGTCAAACCGCGGCCTGCGGGCCCCACGCCTTGTTTATTTGGTGCGGGTTAGCCTTTGAGCTGACATGCTTGATGTAGAGCAATGGAACTATTTGTGTGTACACTGTGAGTGGGAGTGTAAATGGGTATGACCATTTTGGAAATATCTAGTTGGGCTGAACAAATGCATATCCCATGACCCAGCAACCATATTCCTAGGTATGTACTCATACAGAAGTGGGTATCCAGTGATGTGAGGATCAGTGTTTCCAACAGCATTATCCAAAAATGCGAAACAGCCCTGGCTTCTGTGGCTCAGTTGGTTGAGAGTTGTCCCATGCACCAAAAGATGTACCAGTTTGATTCTGTCAGGGCACTTACCCAGGTTGCGGGTTTGATCCCTGGTAGGGGTACATGCATGAGGCAATGATCGATATTTCTCATACTGATTGATCTCTGTCTCCCTTCCTGTCTCTCTAATATCAATTAAAAACCATATTTTTTTTAAAAAGTACTCTCCTCCTTACCTAGAACTTTAACTTCCTCCTCATGTTCACTGTTTGTCAGTGATCTACAGTTCTCTCCCTCACCTGTGCTTTAAAATCTCTGAGCCAGTCTAGATAATTCCCCTTTCCTCAGTAGGCAAGTTCTCTTGAACTTTCCATATAAATTTTCCTAGAGCCACAGATCCTTCCCTTTAACCCATACCCACTCGCTCATCCTAGCTTAGACCAAGCCAAAACAACTACCTTAGCCCCTTAACTAGTCCCCTCTCTCTAGTCGCTCTTGGCCAATTAACCCTGCAATGTCAATGTATAGATCAGGCCCTGATCATTCCTACTGTGCACGAATTTTGTGCACTGGGCCTCTAGTACGTCTATATTTTGTTTTGTCCACATGACCATATAT
The DNA here is from genome assembly GCA_004026665.1 of Murina feae. Lineage (NCBI taxonomy): Eukaryota > Metazoa > Chordata > Mammalia > Chiroptera > Vespertilionidae > Murina > Murina feae. The sequence continues at coordinate 7,165 of PVJC01021329.1, read as the reverse complement.
GTTAGCATCACTTGCAAACTAACAAATGAAGTGTAAAGCATAACAAATGTTTTTTTCTTCTAACCTGGCATGGTTTCTTGCAGCCATCAGTGGTGGCTGTCCTGATAACACACCATGCATGGAGGCAGTGAGGGTGGTGACTAAAAGTCCAAGGTTATTTGCTTTTTTGTTGGTTTGTTTTTGATTCCTTTCACACAGTATTAATTAGCCAAAGGAGTTCTTTCCAAAATACATTTTGGGGGTAACCATTTTCAAAGGGGTAAATATTCCTTCCAGGTGGTCTGAGTTTCCTGGCTTGCAGGTTCTGTTCACAAGTTCACAAGGCTACTTGTCTGTTCATGACGAATCCACTGTGGTCATAATGAATTTTTCCAGTTGCGTCATTTAGTCTTTGCAGATATGGAGTTAAATCATTTCATGGATGGGTTAATATCTGAGAAAGAGTAAACAGACTACTCATTCCATGAATTAAAGAATTTTCTCTGCCCTAGCTGTTTGGCTCAGTGGATAGAGCGTCAGCCTGAGGACTGAAGGGTCCTGGGTGTGATTTCAGTCAGGGGCACATGCCTGGGTTGGATCCCCATTAGGAGGCAGCCGATTAATAATTCTCTCTCATCATTGATGTTTCTAGCTCTCTCTCTCCCTCTCTCTTCCTCTCTGAAATTAATAAAAATATATATTTAAAAAAATTTCCCACCTATAAAAATCCCACTGAATCATCCTGATAAATGATTGTTAAGCATTCGTTAGATTTTGAAAATAAAGTTGTGCGATAACTTTACTCCTGCGGGTCTCCAGATGGAGAATGTGGTAAGTCAGCGCCATGAGGAGCTACGCTTGCATTCAGGTTCTGGAAATGACCATGTAACTCTGGACAAGGCCACTCAGTGTCAGGAAGCTTTGGTTCCCTCATCTATAAAACAGGGGAACAGAACCGTATGGTGCCTGGGCTGCTCTTGATTATACAGGCACATCAGCTGCAGAGGACACTTGGGATCCAATGATATAAATATGAACATAACTGAGATATAGAAGAGATCACAATGGATCAGAATATGTCTTACTGTTTAGTTTTTTCCTCCAACAAGTTCACTTTCCTTTCTCAGTTTACTTTCTGGCTTCTGATCGTTTTGTGTTATTGTTCCTGGCAAAGTTGCATAGGCTTTCTTTTCTTTTCTCTCTGATTTTGAAGGAGGAACTCACACTCTGTCTAGCACTTTCCTCTAACCACAGCTCAAAAAGCACTTCAATATCTGAAGCCCACTTTCAGTGGACACACCAAGTTTTGATTAAAGGAGTTACATTTTGCTGTCCTGCGAATATCCTAATTCTGGTATTAAGTTTCCAATCCCATTTCTTTTCATCTTTTGTTTCCTTAAATAGTATTATTCTATTCTTATTTTTCCAAATTATGAAATGAATATTGGCCACATAAAACAGAGATCTGGCCCTGGCTGGTTTGCTCAGTAGATAGAGTGTTGGTGTATGGACTGAAGGGTCCCGAGTTTGATTCCAGTCAAGTGCACATGCCCGGGTTGCAGGCTTAATCCTAGTAAGGGGTATGCAGGAGGCAGCCAATCAACGATTCTCTCTCATCATTGTTTCTATCTCTCCCTCTCCTTTCCTCTCTGAAATAAATTTAAAAAAGAAAAAAGAAATCTGAAGCAATGACCGATTGCTCCAGGCAGTGAACAGTGCTAATTGCCAAAGATGAGTTAATAGGGAACTTTTTACCTTCTAAATTTCATATGTATTTGTGCACACACACACACACACACATGTATTGGGTTCATAAACAAAAATATATACATACTCATAAATTTTTGTGTTCATTATAGAAAGTGGACAATTCATAAAATGATGAAAAATAAAAAGCTACAAAAGCATATTGCAGAGTGGTGTGTGCAAGGCATGTGCCATGACTGGCATTGCACACCACAGTTTCCATCACTCACATTACTGACTCTAAACACTGGCTGGTGCTGCTGCCCTGCTACCTGGGCAGGCTGCAGGCTGCAACTGTCAGTGCACCACAGAGCATGTGCCATGGTTCTGCTTCTTTGCATCATTAACTCCCGATTCAAAGTCCAAAGTGAATGTCAGTCAAAACCTAGGTCCTATATCCTATATCATAGCTGCAAGGGAGCCTGGGAGAGTGAGAGCTACAATAGTAGTTCTAAGTCACAGTCCCAGGAAACATTCTGAGACAGGGATTTGTCTGCAGGTTTATTGGGGAATGGTCCCAGGAACAGCTGTAGGAAAGTGAGGGAGGCAAGGGGTAGATGGAAAAGTTGAACCGAAAACCAGTTGTCACAGAGTACTCAATGGATCTCAAGGGAACTTTGGAGTTGGAATGTTCCTTTAGACTTGCCTCAAATTTGCCCCAAATTAAGGCAAAGGGCCTAATGTTTGTACTCCTTCAATGACTAGTCATTGACTACGGGTGCCACCAGCGTAGGGGGCACCATCTTGGGCAAAAAGCTCTCTTTTGCTCAGAGCAATTTCTAGAGAAAGATTCAGCTGTGAACTGTTGGCTGCCAATACTCTGGCAGCTGAGGAAAGGAGTATCTCAGTCCTAAAGGGGGAATTCAGTGTGCACACCACAGCATCCACTGCAGTCTGTCCCTTGCACCACTTAGATCCGCTTTCTTTGTGTAGGCATCCATCCATCTGGGAACAGCGCCAGGGTCTGAATGATCTCTGTGCCTGGAACAACTTCTGAGAGAAAGGTTAGTGGAACAAACTCTAGCCCTCACTGCGTCAGCTGGTCTCAAACCACATTCTCCTTCCCATCATACACATTTCAGTCTAGAATTCCAGATTTCTCTCATCTTCAATCTAGATGGGCACGGAGAGATTTCTCAGAGAATCACTTGGGTGTAAAATGCATTCTTCCCTACCATCCCTGAGGAACAGCAATCCTAGCTCCTTCTGATGATCACGAATAATTAATTACCCAAAACAATATGGTTATTCCTTTCTTTTCTTGATAGTCTTTTGGCACAAGTTGCCCCAATTGATAAGGCAGTAGCTGTAGGGAACTTTTACTATGGCCCCTGGGAAGCATTCCCCTTTGGGAGCCAGGATCTCTAGAACTTAAAATTGAGGGGATAGTGCCAGGCAGGGGTGACAAAGTTGGTTGTCATCTTGTGCACCAAAAAGTTGCCAGTTTAATCCTAGGTCAGGGCATGTATGGAAGGCAACCAATCTCTCTCTCTCTCTCTCTCTCTCTCTCTCTCTCTGCCATAGGATGAGGATTTTTTTTTTTTTAAAGAAAAAGAGCCAGAGAATCAAGATGGCGGCATGAGGTATATACCTAAATGCGCAGCTTCCCACAACTACATTATAAAAATACAACTATAAAGATAAACGGCCCAAGGGAGAGGAAGCTTTACAACTAGAAGGCAAGAGAGGGAGTGCATTGAGACTGAGTAGAAGTTCCCGGTGCCAAAACTGAGAGGTATGGACGTGCGAGAAACAGAGGCAGTGCGGGCAAAAGGGGGTGGTGGCAGCACCTAGGTCCACGGCTTGGAAGGAGATTATAAACTCCAGGGTCACACTGTATGCGATGCGGGCTATTGGGCAATGGGGGTGGAAGATGAGCGGCATTCTAACAGAGCTGTTTGCAGTGATCACTGACGTGGGGACTCAGGGACTCAGGGGCGCGCAGACGCCAGAGCGTGGAGACGCCAAATCCGGGAGAAGCCATGGAGTCGGCGGAGGGGCAACCATCGCAGGTTGCTCTGCCCCGGTGATTCTGAGACCCCACCCCACCCAACTTACAACCCCGCCCAAGCTGTGCACCTGCCTGCCTGCAGCATAACCTAAGGGACTGCAGCTGGAACAGAACTCCAAAAGTTCCAAACCTCAAACAACGAGGAGAAAGGCCTGGAGGTCATTTCCTTCCAGTGATACCTTCCAGTAATAACTACAACAAGACTGTGCACCCAGCCTTCAAAGGTGTACAATAAGAGTGTCCACCCCAGGTGATTGGGGAGGCTGAATCACTGGGCCCTATAGGACACCTAGCGCAGAAAGCCACTCTATCAATGCAGGGAAGCAGCCAAAATGTGGAGACAAAGAAACAGATCACAAATGACAGAAATGGAGGAAAGCAAACAACTGGATATAGAGTTCAGAACTACCGTTTCCAAGGCCCTGCAGGCAGAAAGCCAGACTGTCTCTAGAACCTGTGCTAATTCAGATGAAATCAATGCTCCTTCCAGAGGTTCTCAATAATCAGTTTGACACCAAGCGGTGGGCTGGTCTTTGGGAAATGGCACCGTATGGGGAACCCAGCATTGGCCCCCACTGCTGGCAGGCCAGGCATTGCACAGCAGTAGTAGCTAGATCAGCTTTGGTGGGTGGGAGCTCATGCTTTTGGGCCCATTCAGAGCTTCCAACCCTGACACAATGACTATTCCATTTCTGGGCCAGTTGTGCCAGTGCTGGAATGGGTAATAACAGAGGTTGGCTGCCATTAATTGGCTGAGTCATTTTGTCTGTTTGGTTCTTTGGTGACTGACTCTTCTGTGGGTGGATGCTCTCATTTTGTCTGCATGGTCATTGAAATGTAGCACAAAGATACTCATACTTTTTGTCTACTTCCTTAGGTCCATCAATACCAGAAGTTGGCAAAGTAAAGCCCATAGGCCAAATCCACCCACTGCCTGTTTGAAACATAAAGCTTAATGGGAACAAAACCATGCTCATTTGTTTACATATTGTATGTAACTGCTTTTGCGCTATAACAACAGAGTTGAATAGCTGCAAGAGCAGCCATACAGCCCATAAGTCTAAAACATTTGCTCTCACTCTTTACAGAAAAAGTTTTCAGATTCTTTGTCTACATGCTTCTTTCAGATACACCCTTGTCCCCAGCCTTCCAACCTTTTCCCTCTTAAGTACTTGATCAATTAGTCCATTGACCACTGCCTTCAAGTCTGTGTATGTTTCTACCTTGGCCACTTCTCTTCCTACACAAAGTAAGTGACCAGATGGACTGCCCAAAGCTCTGATCTTTGGGACGATTTCCCCTCAATACCCTTCCAGGGTCATCCCTAAAGGGGACACTACTATGACAGCTAACACTAACATATTCTGATGGCGAGATGCAGGTTCTCTCAAGGCAATTTGGCAAAATGCAGCAAAATTAAATATGTGTTCACCCCTTGATCTAGCAATCCTACCTCTAAGAATCTATCCCAAAGACTCACAGGTATAATTATGAGATGGCATGCAAACAAGGAGCTCATTGCAGAACTATTTATAAGTAGGGGCCTGGTGCATGAAATTCATGCACTAGGTGGGGGGGATTGTCCCTCAGCCCAGCCTGCACCGTTTCCAATCTGGGACCCTTCGAAGGATGTCCAACTGCTCATTTAGGCTGGATCCCTGTGGCCTAAATGGGCAGTCAGACATCCCTCTCACAATCCAGGACTGCTGGCTCCCAACAACTCACCTGCCTGCCTATCTGATTGCCCCTAACTGCTTCTGCCTACCAGCCTGATCACCCCCTAACCTCTCCCCTGCCAGCCTGATCGATGCCTAACTGATCCCCTGCAGGCCTGGTTGCCCCCAACTGCCCTCCCCTGCAGGTATGGTCACCTCTAAGTGCCCTCCCTGCAGCCCTGGTCACCCCCAACTGCCCTCCCCTGCTGGCCATCTTGTGGCCATATGGGGGAAGCTATCTTTGACCACATGGAGGCAGCCATCTTGTGTGTTGGAGTGATGGTCAATTTGCATACTGGTCATGACTAATTAGCATATCAGGGTTAATTAGCATATCCTTCTCTTATTATAGAGGACTATAAAAACTACAAATGTTCATCAAAAAGGGACTGGTTGAAGGTTACAGCCATGCAATGGAGTAATATATCAATGTGACAAGCAATGAGATTTCCTATTGCTGTGGACTGAATCATTTCCCCTCAAAAATGTGTACATTGAAGCCCTAACCCCCAACATGATGGTGTTTGGAGATAGGGCCTTTGGGAGGTAGTCAGGTTTAGATGAGGTCAGGAGGGTGGGGCCCTCATGATGGGATTAGTGCCCTTATAAGAAGAGACACCAGAAAATTTACTCTGTCTCCTTACGATGTGAGGCTATAGAGAGCAGGTGGCAATCTACGAGATAAGAAGAGAGTCCTCACCAGAAACCAACCATGCTGGCATCTTGATCTTGTACTTCTAGCCTCTAGAACTGTGAGAAAATTAATTTTTGTTGTATACACCACCCAGTCTGTGGTATTTTGTAATAGCAATTCTAGCTGCCTAAGGTACTCATCTACCTCTATGGATAAATGGAAAAAGAGGAAGGTACAGAATAGTGCATAGAATACCATTCTTCAGGTAAGAAAAGTGTGAAAATATAAATATGCAAACCTATTTGCTGATAATTTCATGATGAAAAAAATGAAAGTGTAACTTACCTAGATCATTCTTCTAGGCCGTTCCTAGTCATATTTGCAAACTCCGACCTCTCCAGCTGTGCTCAGGAGTGTCATTAACCATCGCTGTGGTTTTGAGCGCGTGTCCAGAACAGTTTTCTGTTTTTTTTTCCCATGACTCAGGATCTTCCTCAGGCAGGTTCCTTCTGGCCCTCACACAGGCCTCTCCTTGAACTTGTTCAGCTGCCATTCTTTGCTCTGTCTGTCAGGCCCTCACACCTACAGGGAGAGTGTGAGTGTGCTATAAGCCTTGTTTGAATCCAGGCTTTCCTAAACACACACCACACATTTGGAGAACCTCTGGCCCCTTCTCTATAGCATTAGGTAACAAGGAGACGGAACTTCCAAAAAACATATTGGATTTATTTTGCAAACTTTATGCAAATCAGGATCATACCCTATTTTTTCGCTTTCCGTATTCTGAAAATATCTTCATGTGCCATGAAATATACTTTATAATGTGATTTTTATGGCTGGCATGGTTTTCCGAAGTCTGCATGGTATACACTGAGTGGCCAGATTATCATGACCGCCCCATCAGTACTTCGTTGGGCCACCTTTTGCCTTCAGTACTGCGGGCGATTCTTCTTGCCATTGACTCCATGAGATGTTGAGAGGTGATGCGAGGAATCTGACACCATGCCTGATGAATAGCACTGTCCAGTTCTGTGAGATTTGATGGTTGTGGAACCAGCTGCCTGATGGCTCTTTTAACTT